>JAULJZ010157150.1:0-28036 GCA_032270985.1 Heliamphora pulchella | reverse complement strand
CGTTTCCGTCCCAACAGACGCGTCTTAAAAACCAGAGTTTTTATGCACACAACGATATACAAACACCCCGTTTCACATAACAACCTCATCCCCGAAGAACGACAACAAAACAAAAACATACCCCCAAGGCCACATCACGACCAGCCAGAAAAAGAAGAAAAACACCCCCTTTAAGAGTTCAATCGACTGAAACACCCGACTGAAACACCCCATTTAGTCGACTGAAAAGCTACTGGAATTCCACGAATTTTTCAGTGTCTCAGGTCAGTCGACTGAACTACCCACTTCAGTCTACTGAATCCACACACTGTCCATTCAGTCGACTGAACTCCCCACTTCAGTCGACTGAACTTCGAAAAAAACCCTAGCGCCAACGGGAAAAACTTCACCTCCTTGTGAACAAACCCAAAATCAAACCGACCTACTCACATGTTTTTGAAACCCACGGACATACACGAACCCACAACCTCGAAAGAAATCGAAAAACACATTTAAAAACCCTTTTTATCCAACCAAAAAACAACCAAACACATTTTAAGAACATAAACCAACTTTTCAAAGCATAAAATGACTTTTCATGCATTTTTAAACGGTAAAAGCTCATACAATTTCACGTAGCACCCCTTTAAGACATAAGAGTCTAGGATCCTACCTCGTTGAGTTAAAAAACTCGACGCCTCAAACTCCGTGAAAAACGAACTACGTCGAAACGAGATTCCGTCCAGATAAACGCAAAGCCCTCAGCGAGGATACTAAGGATCCGCTATTCGATCGCCAAAAACCGAGCCCGAACCCAAAGAAAATCTAGAGAGAAGGCAGAGGTTTTGAAAAGAAACTTAGCTAGGAAGCTAAGGGTTTTGAAAATATCTACCAAAAGTTGATATTTATAGGGCCCACCGAAAAATATCTTTTTTTTTTTTTGGACCACAACTCCCAACAGCCCCGGAAACAAACCCAACATACATTTCTAAACTCTAATATGCATAAAACACATATAAACATGCTATACCACAACGATTTAAAACAATAATTAACATGCTGAAAAACATAATAAAATTGAAACGGGTCATGGTCTCACAACTCTACCCTCTTAAAGGAATTTCGCCCCCGAAATTCAATACTGAATCTCATGCCAGACACCCTCCATCAACCATCAATGACCTCTGATGCAAACCCAGCAACGTTACACAACTGCAAAATACCCCAGCAATTGAAACCCCAAGACTGTCGTCACACGAAGTAAACACTTCTTCAAAGAACAAATCGCCACCAAGACCACCCGCGCGCGCAAAGTCCCACTGACACTACTGTTATCCATACAACTACCACCCGCGTCGCGCTGTCACACACTGGCTCAATTGCACCTCGTAATGCACACCAAGGACTATCTCCGTGGGTCCAAACACACGATGTCGAACCCCAACACCGGTCACATAAAGTCACATGTTCCACACACAAATCTTTCTCAAGTTCTGACGATCCTCGGATAACCATCCTCTTTGATACCACATCGCTATCCTGCTGATACTAACAATGCCGTCACTAAAGCTGGTAAGATGTTCATCCACGAGCAACAATATAAACCATCATCCTCTATTCGGTCTTCTATCATGAACCACAATTCTCACCCTGAAACTACATTAGGTGTCACACCATTGTCCACGACAAGATTTCGCACAACTGAAGACCAACCCGGTAACACAGCTACAAAACCAACACAATCATCTGAACCCAGCGAGTCACTTGGACCAGATGCGCCATACATACAGAACACCTCATAGGTACCCACTAATCTACACGAACTCAATCATATCTCCCGTGCAACAGCACATCACTACACAACTCAACGTGCCGCCATCAAATCACTCAACCCAAGACTTGCCTCTCACCCTTAGCAATTTCTTCTCGTACAAAACTCATCACGGCTCTTCCGTTCCAAACCCAACAACCACGTCAATCCCGACAGGCCATACCAACCAAGGCTTCCCAAACATCAAATCCTTCCTAACTCATACCTTACCACATCCTCGAGATCACCGTACATACAAACGGTTGCACCAAAACACAACACTTACCACAGTCGACGACCATTCCTCGACTTAGTTCACAGCTCCAAACAGAACATGAACCCAAACTCACAAGACCATCCATAACACAACCTTAATTTCCAGTAACATACTCTCAAGAATAGCAGTCTACCAAAACCAAACCACTAACCATGCTTTAACTATACCCGAACAAAACTATGCTCATACAAACGCTCAACAATTTATCAACCAAGGTCAACTTCACGTGGCTAAACCCAACTTACCAACGAGTTCCACAGTGCACCAAGCGATCGACACTCAACCCACAACCTTTCCTCTCAACAACCGACAGCAACCGAGCGCACATCCAAGACCAAAACCACGGCCTCGCCCTTTTCAAGGATACACAGTTCACATATATAAGAAATATAGAATACAGCAACCTAAGGTCAACCCAACATGTTATTTCAAACACATACCACATAATCATGCTAACACTTATCCAAAATGATTATGAAAACATATCACACATACCGAGGAGAACCGACAAGAGTGACGCGTCAATTTTGATAACCTACTTAGATTTCTTACCAGAAAACACGTCAACCAAATGCATTTCTAACTTGGCTTCCAAGTTTGTTAATCCAAACGCCCGAAGACAAGACTAATCAATCCTAAGGTTCAGCTCCCATGCTCACATATACACAAAATTCCCATGCTCAACACGCTATCATGTTCATGTTATCAAAACATCTAAGCACACGCAATCAACCTCACAAAGTGATGCACCCTTTTCCCACAGCTCTTAGGTATTTGAACTCAGAATTTTGATACCATTTGAAACAACCCAAACCCGGGGGTCTCACTCTTAAAGTAAAAAGTCATACATGCATTAAATATATCGCCCTCAGGATTACAACACGAGATTCCAACACCAAAAACATGTAAAACATTACATGATCCAAAAGAAACAAAAAGAAGACTACAGATCTTCCGCCCCATCCGGCTCCTCCAGATCAACCTACGTGATCATATGCACCTGAAAAACGTTTTCAAATCCCACATCGTAAGCCAAAGCCCAGCAGAAACTAGACAAACATGCAATAAAAGCTAAACATGCTAGCAGAATAATATGAATATTACGACTTTTCCGAGCCTCAAAAATGGTTTTTCATGATCAAAAGAGGATGCGAAAAGATATAAAAATTTTGACTCACACGAGCCTCAAAACAATTTGAGAAAAGAAACATATGCAACGCATCGACTCACATGAGCCTTAAAACAAAAGGACGGTTTGTAACAACTAGGTTTATAACAACCAGGTGCAACACATGCAACTCACGCGACACACGCAACATATGCAACCCGCACAACACACGCAACACATGCAACACATACAACTTTAGGACCACATTTCCATCCCTCATTATGCATGAATGCACTTTCACGGGATTTCACCGTAAGACCACATATCTGCCCCTCATTATGCATGAATGCACTTTCAGGACGACGTTTTCGTCCCAACAGACGCATCTTAAAAACCAAAATTTTTATGCACACAACGATGTATAAACACCCTATTTCACATAACAGCATCATTCCCGAAGAACAACAACAAAACAAAAACAAACCCCCAAGGTCACATCATGACCAGCCAAAAAAAGAAGAAAAACACCCCTTCAGGAGTTCAATCGACTGAAACACCCCATTCAGTCGACTGAAAAGCTACTGGAATTCCACGAATTTTTCAGTGTCTCAGGTCAGTCGACTGAACTACCCATTTCAGTCGACTGAACCCACACATTGTCCATTCAGTTGACTGAAATCCCCACTTCAGTTGACTGAACTTCGGAAAAACCCTAGCGTCGACAGGAAAAACTTCACCTCCTCGTGAACAAACCCAAAATCAAACCCACTTACTCACATGTTTTTGAAACCCACGAACATACACAAGACCGCCTCGAAAGAAACCGAAAAACACTTTTAAAAACCCTTTTTGTCCAACCAAAAAACAACCAAACACATTTTAAGAACATAAACCAGCTTTTCAAAGCATATAACGATTTTTCATGTATTTTTAGACGGTAAAAGCTCATACAATTCTACGTAGAACCCTTTTAAGACATGAGAGTCTAGGATCCTATCTCGTTGAGTTAAAAAACTCGACGCCTCGAACACCATGAAAAACGAATTTCGTCGAAACGAGATTCCATCCAGATGAACGCGAAGCTCTCAGCGAGAATACTAAGGATCCGCTATTTGTCGCCAAAAATCGAGCCCGAACCCAAAGAAAATCTAAAATGAAGGCAGAGGTTTTGAAAAGAAACTTAGCTAGGAAGCTAAGGGCTTTGAAAATATCTACCAAAAGCTAATATTTATAGAGTCCACCGAAAAATATCCTTTTTTGTTTTTTAAACCACAACGCCCAACGGCCCCAGAAACCAACCCAACATGCATTTCTAAACTCAAACATGCATAAAACGCATATAAACATGCTATACCACAACGATTTAAAACAATAATTAACATGCTGAAAAACATGATAAAATTGAAACGGGTTAAGGTCTCACATGTAGAAATAGAAGTTCTTTTATTAAATGGTAAAGCAGACATTTTTGCAAGTTTATAGCTGTTACACTCATAAATATTACTAACAAAAACTTTGCCTAATCTACTAGACTGAACCAAATGTTTTAGACACTCACTAGATAAATGTCCTAACCGAGTACCAAAGGAAAAAGGGGGAAGAATGTTGATCAAGGGAGAAAGACGACATGGCAACAGAGGAAGCCACTGGAATATGAAGACTTTCCATAACATATAGATCACCAACTCTACGCTAGGTCCCAATCTGCTTCTTTGACATCCGTTCCTAAACAACACAACTAAAAGAAGAAAAGAAAACATCAAAACCAGAATCAGAAAGTTGACTAATAGACATCAAACTAACAGACAATTGTGGTATGTAGAAAACATTAGGAATAGACAAAAGTGAGGTAGACGGCACAACCGAACCAATAGAGACAACTTGCATAGGGGAGCCATTTGCAGTTTGAACAATAATAGGAGATGAAGGAGAAACACAATTACTGAGACAGAACAAATTAGATGTCATATGATGAGAAGAACCAGAGTCGAATATCCACGTGAAGGGGGATATACCTGAGAAGAGGTATGCAAACCTGAATGGGAAGTAGCCATGGAAGCATGTGACTAAGTCCCAGAAGAAACGAGCAGAACTTGAAGCTGATCTAACAGTAACTGAGGTAAGAGAGATGGGGGCCAGTAGGGGTTCCACTAGTAGAAGCAGGTGTGGCAAGAGCAGTACGTGAGCGATAGAACGATGCAGAGGGACGCGCAGAAGTAGAAGACTGGCCCTTTTATGTTAGCTTACGGCATGCAAACTTCCAATGGCCCTTTTGGTGACAAAAGCTGCACTCATCTATCGCAATCCGGGGCTTGAGCTTGACTGTGACTTGAATCAGATGAGGAGTAGGGAGCAATGGAGCCCGGGAAGAAACACCCATGGAGGAGGAAGGAATGGCAAAGACTGACTGAGAAGGAATAGTCATCTGAGCCACTTTGAACCCTGTCTCCTCCGCAATAAGTTCACGTATAATCCCATCAACAGACGGTAATACTACTGCACAAAAAATCGAAAAAACAGATAATCCGGTCCAGTCCGGTTCGATTCGTATGGTCCAGTCCGGTTTTTATTTGTCACGACTCGGTTCCGGATTAAGATTTCTAAAAACTATTTTGAACGGTCTGGTTCTCGCATCTGGTTTAATTTCACGGTTTCGAACCGAACCGAACCGAACCGAACCGAACCGATCTTAATATTAAAAAATTTTAATATATATATATATATTAATGATTTGAGCCATTTATTTTATTGTTCTTAATTTATATATTATTACTATAAAAAATCAAATTGATCGGATATCGTTAACTGTCTTAACAAATCACATTTGTGTTAATAAAAATAAACTGTGATGTCTATTTTATTATTTATTTTATTATCACAAATGTGATTTGTTTTGGTAGTTAAGGATATTCGATTAATTTGATTTTTTATAGTAATAATATATAAATTAAGAACAATAAAATGAACAGTTCGGACACGGTTCCAAAAAACCTGGAACCGTTATGAACGGTCCGGTTCTTGGTTTTTTGAAAAACCAGTCCAATCCAGACCGTGTGCACCCTATACGGTAAAGGAAAACAATGAAGGAGAGCACCACGAAGTGGCTCAAACTGATCACAAAAGGCCATTAGAAACTGAACGAGCCGTTGCTTCTCGCGATACTGGAGATAACTGGGGATCAATTGTAAGTCTGAGGATTCCATAAGGGTTAGTTGATCCCAATATGATGTCATCTCGTTACAAAATTCTTGGATCAACTTATCATTTTGTTTTGCGCTGTGAATAGTCATTTCCAACTCATAGTGCTTAGCAAAATTAGAAGTGAGATACATATTCTGAAGGTAGTCCCACTCAAGCTTAGCGGTCGCTATTTGGAAAAATTTATTCCAATACTTGGCTCCATAGAATTGTGGAACCAAGAGAGGACTTGCACATTCTCCATATCCCATAGTGCAATAGATGATGCATAACCTTCAGTCTTGGAATCTGTACGTCGAACAGTGAAACTTGTTACGTATCCCCAACGCCCTTTGCCGAGGAAAAAATTCTTCACAACGTTGGACCAATAAGAATAATTGGGTCCCATTGAGGCAAATATTGAAAGCTTGCAATTTTTCGTCAGCCATGGCAACTGCTTGCAATTTTTCGTCAGCCATAGCAACCATAGAAGGCAAGATCCAGTAGTACCAAAACTATTTCTAAAGCTAATTCCAAATAGGACCCAAAAATAAGGACTAGAAGCCAAACAATGTCGAAGGAGAACAGGAGTCAAACAAGGAATAAGAACAAGGAGCCAAACAGTACCAGGCTGAAAAACCAATATTGTCAAACAGTGCCAAATAGTGCCAAACAGTGCTACTGGTGTTGTTGCCGAAGATCAGAGATGTCACCAGAGGTCGGCAAGGTTGCCGAAGAGGTCACCGGAGGTCGGCGACGTCGCCGGAGATCGGCGAGGTCGTCGAAGGTCGAGGTCACTGGAGGTCGCCGATAAGCTAGAAAAGATCGTTGGAGGTTGGTTCTGAGGCCAAAGGGTTGCCGTCCAAAGCCAATGGTGTGCAGATCTAGGGTTTTGGAAGTTGTCAGTGAAGAGGAAGAGTCTGGCGAAGTCTGAACAACGGTTTTGGTCGGAGAAGAAGAAGAACCAGGCTACTGCGAAGAAGAACCGTGCGAAAAAGAACCAGGCAACTACAAAGGGCCAGGCGACCACGAAGGGTGCTGCGATACCAAGGGCCAAGTGACTGCGAAGGGTGCTGTGAACTAGGGTTTCGGGTTACGAGGTGGAAGATGACGACGACGACACAAGAGGGAAGGGTGGCTGACGGATTAGAGTTTTGAACCCTGCTCTGATACCATGTAAGCAAATAAAAACTAATATTATTGCATATTGAGCTAAAAGACTTGATTTACAATCAAGGAATACATCAAATTTATAGACTATAAAAATCTTAATAATGGTAATAGACAAACTAAGAAACTAAATCATAATAATTACATATGTTCTAACAATCTTGATAATGGGAAGATATTCCAACCATATACTCACATTATGAACCAGAGACCACATAACCATTCTTATTTTAAAAGGTGCAACTGTTTTCCGAATTCTCTTTTGATATGAAAAACTGAATTGACATTCAGACCAGATATCCAAGTGTAAACAAAACTAAGTTCACACTGAAGTGTTCTGATTTCTTGATTTATTGGATTGGACCGATTACATATTTCTCTTCACAGATATGAATAGGAACAACCTCAATAAAATTCAATCACGCATCTCTTTTACAAATGTACTAAGCAGCAAACACATTTTTATCCTTTTATTGTTCATTTTATAAAAGCATACTTGCTACTGCAGATTAGTGGAAAATTTAAATTTGTGGCAAACAT
Source organism: Heliamphora pulchella (assembly GCA_032270985.1). Classification (NCBI taxonomy): domain Eukaryota; kingdom Viridiplantae; phylum Streptophyta; class Magnoliopsida; order Ericales; family Sarraceniaceae; genus Heliamphora; species Heliamphora pulchella. Next base: position 19,975 of record JAULJZ010157150.1, on the reverse strand, counting down.
AAATTATTCTGAAGTTAACTGAAGAAACAGGGCTCTTGTTGAAGTAGTAATAGACTAAAATCAACTTTGGGGTCAAAACTATGGTCACTGAGAAACAATAGGAGAGAGTGAGAGCAAAAAGTTTTACTAACAATCAAATACGGCTTCATGATTTTCAAGATTTTTAACAGATTTCATCCTTTCAAGATACTAAAAAGTAAAACACTGTAGAACATAAAGAGGCGTAGACCATGAAGCTCTCTTTCTTCAGTCTACTAAAAACAGATATCTGTTTTTAGTCTACTAAAAAGATGGAGAAAGAAGCTAAAGGGTGGGTGGCAATATTAAGTTGCAAGTATACTTCGTTGTATGGTTGACGAACGAATAAACTAGGTATGCACATTGCGGATTGAACTGCTTTTAACTCTGCCTTCACTCCTGGCTCAGAAGAGGGGTAGATCAACTAGATCCTGTAACCTATCTTTACATGGTCTACTAAAAAGCGGAAGAAAGAAGGAAAGAAGGTTCTCCTTCTCTTTTTTATTTCTAGTTCAATTCCCCGTAAGAAGGGGGGAAGAGAGAGAGAGAGAGAGAGAGAGAGAGAGAGAGAGATTTTCCCATCACTACGAACATGAAAGATGAAATGGAAGTTTGTTCAAATTGTTGGTCGTCACTCACCAGTGTCCAGCAACCATAGGCTTACACTATGAACCAGGTTCGAATTGGCAAGATTTTAAACTTTATAAACTGACTTCAAATGGGTCTTCATCACAAATATAGAGGAATAGCTCAAAATCTTACAATTTAACTGAACAAAGAACATAAGTAAATACATGAAAACCACTTAAACCATTCAATCAACAAGGATAGGATGATATCCAATAGACAGGAAAAATTTCAGGGCATGGTATTTCAAATGTATTACTCGCAATATTTCCATAAACTTCCCATGTATTATCATCCATGAATCAGAAGAAAAATTTCACACTAAATGCGATCTACAAGGTTCATATAAAATTCAAGAAACGATATCAAACCTTGAAAATCAGTTAAGGCCAAGATGACCTCGGCCACCGCATTCTGAACACAAAATGTTACCAGTGCCACCGCACCCTGCATGGTAATAACTAGAAAATGAGTAACATAGAGGCAAAATAGGCACTTTGATGATAAATGTATGAAACTTCTAATTTGAAAACTCTAGCAAAATCCAAGAAGCCATTTATCACAAGAGATGAAATTAGGTAATCCAAAAAACCAAGGATCAAAATTTCATGTCTGGTGATCATTTCATCCAGAAGCATTTAAAATTAAATGGGCTCAGAAATGGAAAACGTGTTAGAAACATTTCGGTAACATGGAAATGCAGGAAAAAAATTTAAACATTTGGATGCATGAACTATTATAATTTAACTTTATGCAAATTTAAAACATAAACTTGTATACAAACAAAATAGACTACCAAAATAATATACAACATTAATTAAACACGCTAACTAAAAACACTTAACTACTTAAAAGACACGGAAAAGAAAAACTAAAATTGAGTAAAATTAAATGCAAAAGAAGTGAGAATATCATAGGGTTCTCAGTCTCTCCTCTTCTCCTTTCTAATTTCGTCGATTCTTTAATAAATTTAGTCTTTTTGTTGTTCTCAAATCTCTCTTCAAAAAGAGGCAAATAAAATAAATATTATTGAATATGTCTAATAATTGTTGAAACAACACATTGTTTTAGTATGTTTATAGTGTTCTTGTGTGTTCCGTAGTGTTTCGACAAAAACATTGGAATTTGTCTTTACAGTAATGATTTGTTTCGGATTTCTAGAAAATAAAAACATTCCAGCCGGTTCACTGAAAACAAAAGGAAATTTTGGTCCATGCCAAAAACAAGTGATTAAGGAATTCTCTCTCGACAAGCTGTCAGTGGGTCATCCAATAAATCAAGTGATACCTGTAGGGCTCGTTTGATTCGGTGGACTGGATTAGCTCGAATTAGTAGTGAGGTGGGATTAGTGTATGGATTGGTAATGAGGTAGGATTATGAATAAAGTGGGATTAGTTTTTTTTTGTTTGATTTAAGGAGGATTGTTTAATGGATTACACAAACTCATGTTTGTTTTAGGTGGGATTGGATAATGTGAGATAAGATTATATTTGTTAATTTTCATGATTACCCTTGTAGTAAAAAAACTAATAAATATGTTTTTTAATTTTTTAAATAAGCTAATAGTTCATAATTTTCATTTTCTCATGGCAAGCTCATACTTTCCATTTTTCTCAAAAGCGCACAAGTTGATTAGGAAACTGTTTCTAAAAATAATTCTATGAAAATAATAATATTTTAAGAAACGATAAATTTTTCCAAATAATCAATAAGCTGTTTTTACACAAAACTGGAACAAATGTTTTTTCAAACTTTCTCTTCATTTTTGTTTCCGAAACACAGTAAGATGAACGGAGAGAGAGAGAGAGAGATAAATAAAAGAAAACAAAACTTGGAAGCTAAAAAACATAAAAGAAGACCAGAGAGAGATAGAGATAGCATATTCTGATAGAGACCAGAAAATTAGCTTGTGAATTCAATTTCCAGCTTGAGAATTCAAGTAGGGAAAAAGCCTGAGAATTCAATTGGAAAAAAGCCTGATAATCAAATAGGGAACAATGGAACAGAGAATGGATTGTGGCAAAGAATTCAATTTCATATCAAGTAAGGAAAAAGCTTGACAATTCAATTTCCAGCTTATGATCGGTGGTTTCCTTGTGAAACTTAATTGCAGCAAAGAAAGCCCTTGAGGCGAAGAGATCGGAAGTGCATATTTTCTTCATTGATGTGTGAGAAAACTCACCTTGTTTGTCACGTCTGGAACTCGCCGGAATAGCGTCGCCGACGGCACTGATGATCGAACTCCAAAATCAATTTCGTTTCTGCTACTGCTCTTTCGTCAAAGCTAGAACAAATGGGACAGAGAATGGATTAGGGCTTCAGTGGCTGAATATAGACGAGAGTATATTAGTAATTTTTTATTTTATCCTAATCCCTGGCTTCCCAATCCCATAAACCCCCGCCTAACTGAATTATCCCATATTTTGGGATACCACATCCGGCCGGATATGTAATCCGAATGAATTTTTATGCAAACAAACATGGTATTATACCATATTCTGGACTAATAGTCCAATTCGGCCTTCATATCCGCCGAAACAAACGAGGCCGTAGTGATTAGTTACAGGAAAAAATCCAACAAATCAAGTTTTAAAAAGAACATTTTAATTGCAAGAGTGCTCTTGAAGTATAAGCAGTAAGAAAATATCAGCTGCAGTCTTCAACTTTTTACAAGCATATTCCCTCACAATTTCATGAATAAAGAACCTAATGTAGCAACAATGTGCCAAGGACTCAACATTTGATATTCCCATCCTCACATAACAAGAACTATAAAAATTAAAGCACATGAAGCTATTGCCCTAGAAGCAAGACTATGGGATCAAATGAAAAACCTATATCAGCAATTCAATCAGTCTCACTTGCGATGGGAGCAACCAATTGTGTCAGTTTAAACCCAAGGTAATACTTATAGCTTTAACTTAAACAATAAGCCTCATGGAATGCATTCTTTTGTTTAGAGTTATAACTTATAAAGTCACAATGGCAATGTAATACCCCATCCCACATCGGAGGGAGATAGAAACTTAATCTGGTATATAAAATAAAAACTTGTAAACTACTAGTAATAACTTGGGCTTAAACATTTTGGGCCGCATTGTTAGGCTCATTATTCAAGTTATTGAACCAGTAATCTACTTGGATCGTTATAAGTGGTATCAAAGCCAATCTTAATCTCATCAAGAGCTCCATGACGGTGTGGATAGAGAAGTAGAGGCTCTGGAGAGGTGTAGAAATCCCGAGGTTGTATACCTTGTACACGCTAATGAGCTGCTCGTGTCTGCTAATATGTTTCTATCCACATCTAAGTCAGAGAAAGAATTTAAACCTCGCGACGAGGGCGTCGCGCATTTGAGTAGAGAATATTGTGATACTCCATCCCACATTAGTGGGAGATAAAAACTTAATCTGGTATATAAAGAAACTTGTAGACTACTATTAATAACTTGGGCTTAAACATTTTGGACCGTGTTGTTAGGCTCTTTATTAAAGTTATTGGGAGTCTTGAGATAGTGATCTACTTGAATCGTTACAGGTAACATTGCAGTTTGTAACTGAAATATTGGTTCAATGATTGGGCCTAGTTAGCTGGGGGGGAGAGGGTTGAACGTGACAAGCTCAAAATTTTCTAGTTGATCTTAAAAGCAAGGAACCAAATTTCCATTTGTCTCCATCGAAATGGTCGAAACATTTTCGTTTCCTAAGTGACCAAAACGAAACGTTAATGGAATAATGAAATTCTAATGTTTCATTTGAAACACACAAAAACATTATGCAATATACCTAAACAAGTTTATTAAAATGGATTTAAACTTTTTTATAAATATTTTTACATTTATTTTAGAAATTATAGATGGTGTTATTCCACTTTATTAAAAATAATATTATTAATATTCTTAAGTAAACTCTTACAACCATATTTTGTTAAGACCTTAATATTTTTTTAGAATCATTTACACTTATAAAATTTAAGTATTTGAGTATGCTTAAAAAATTAATTCATGAAAATATTGACTTTATGGATTTACACGTTCTTTTATGTGAATAACTACATAAATCCTTGTATTTTAATTAATCAATTATTAATCTTTAATACATAGATTTTACCCTATATTTCTAAACATTTCTAATTCTGTGGTATTTAAAATATTACGTTTTAAAATGTTTCTGTTTCCATACTAATCGAAACAACACACCAAAAAAAATTATGATCTTTGCTTAAAAGTAATAACTCATAACAAATTAACCAATTACAAAAACAAGTAAACAGATGAAACACAAATCTAAGTGGAAACCACAAGGAGCGGTTTACAAAGACAATTTCCGGCCCCAACAACCCAAAAGAATCCACTATTGAATCAAGGTTTAAACAATGACACACAATAAAGCTTACAGCCCTTACTAGAACACAAAACTCTAACAATCCTTCGCAAGCACTCCCCAGGTTTGATATTCACATACAGTGGCTATGAAATGTCAACATCCTTCAAAGAATAGCGGTCCACAATAATCAATTTCTCGATCTCCATCCCTAACATCTCCATAACCAACGGCCAAGCAGGAGAAGGGACAACCACACAAAGCAATGAAGTGTTTATGTGAGGGTTTCTGAAACAAAATCAATCTAGACCATATGGGGAAGACCAAACTGATCAAAGGCCGACCTGATCAAAGAATGAAACAGTTTTTCAAATAGTTTAGATGGGCAAGAATTCAAAATCACTCCCTTAAGGCTGCTCAGGAATTTAGGTTTCGCCACTTAGTAGAATGCGAAAATATGTGGGTATAATAATGCAAAAATAGAAATTCAAATCAAAAAAGAACCAGCTCTCTGCAAAAGCACTTGAACACCCATCAGGCACTTATCAAGTGCACCATTCTAGAATTAGCCAAAACACACAAATGCTCAAGCGCCTCCTAGGTTTTGTCATACTAACTTGATCCATTACTAACTTCCTCAGTATGAAGCTTCCTTTTTGGTATTAGGTTATTTAAAAGGTGAACACCTAAGGCGGCGACCTTACTACTGAAGTTCTAAAACTTCTTATGGATGAACTTAAAAGAGATTTAATTTCACAGCACCTATGGTGTAAACCCTAAGCGACAGCTAGTAAGCTACAGCTAGGGCTTTCACTCATTTCTCTTCTTATTTCCCTACTTATAGTTGCTCTATTTCTTGTCTCTCATATCTTCTCTACAATATATCTATCCCCACCACCCTCCTCATAACAACCGAGATTCTGATCCTTCCAATTATGATTGGCAGTCATATTCCCAACGGATTAGGAATGGTACACTTACCTACTCTAACCACTAACTGAATTGGGAATAAGATTACTCACTCAGCTAGCTCTTAAGAAAGTCTTAAGCTAGTAGTCATTATTACTTCCTTTAGTTTTGGTGTGCGATCCAGATATGGCTCCTGATTGCAACTCGAACCGGAGCAAATAAGCAAGAGAACCTCCGGGCTAAGAGAAGGCAGCAGCAGCAACTACGGTATCAATATTAGTTTTGTCCAGTCAGCTATGTACTGGAAGTTCCTCTGTTATGGGGTTAGCTTTTCGATGAAAGAATATTTTATTGACTAGAATGGATGGCTTGAATTTCTCTATTTCGTTCCAAGAAAGCACGACTCTCGACACTTCCCATCCTACTACTCAGTTCGTCTCTTATGATCATTTATCCCTTTCTCTTCGTACTTTTACTACTATTGTTTCTTCTATCTATGTCAATCTGTTCAGGAGGCCTTGTTTCTTTAAGAATGTGTTCTTAGATAGCGATCTCCATGAAGAATTTTACATTGAGCAACCTCCTCAGCTTGCTACTTACGAGGAGACTACTTAGATATGCCGAATTTAGATTTATGGACTTAAATAATCACCCAATGCTTGGTTTGGGTAGTTTGGTAATGCAGTTTTAAAATTTTTGGATTATGTCGCTGCAATCATTCTATTTTCTCACATCTGGGAGAAGGAAAATCCTATTGATTGTGTATTTAGCTGACATTATTATTACTGGAAATTATGAGAAAGACAGTGCTAAATTAAAGACCTTTCTTCAAAGACAGTTTAATACTAAAAACTTAGACAAACTTAGGTACTTCTTGAGTATGAAATAGCCCGGTCTAAAGATGGAATTAGTTTATCGCAAATGAAATATACGATGGATATTTTGAAAGAGACACGTCTATTGGGGTCAAAACTGGTAAAGACACCTATAGATCCTAATGTCAAGCTTTGCATTGATCAAGGGGAGTTAATATCTAGTCCTAATAAGTATCGTCATTGGATTGGTAAGTTGAACTATCTTACTATTACTCATCCAGGCATTTCATTTGTTGCCAGTGTGGTTAATCAGTGTATGCCAGCTCCTTGCCTTCCACATTGAGATGCAATTCTTAGAATTGTGAAGTACCTTTAGACTCATTCTGGAAGGGATCTCCTTTACGAGCTAATGATCACTTATGAGTTAAGACCTTTACAGATTCAGAATCAGAATGGGCAGGAACACCATTAGATAAGAGATATGCTATAATCCTTGTAATATCGTTGTTTTTCTCTATATTTATTAATGATATGTATTAGAGAAGATTAATACCCTAATTTTCTCTCAACAACAACAAATGTTAGAAAGACAGCTTCCATTCTCATTATCATCGTCATCACAACCATAGTTAACACCAGCATTCCATTAAATCAAAACTAATGTGAAAAGTGTTGGACAATTAACATTGCCTCGCCCTCAAACACCCCCCCCCCCCTGCTTCTCTTCTTGAAAAGCAGGAAGCTCCCATATCAATGGTTTATTTGTCTTTCCAAACAAGAAGTGTTGAGCAACTCCATCTTAAGAGATTCTCATGATTATGGAACAAAATATGCCAATAGTAACAACCCAGCTCGAACCATAGTATTAGCAACGTTTAGCCAACGAGATCTTAGGTCACTAAAAGGTCCGAAACCCTAACTCAACCCGAAACCCTAATTCAATCTGAAAACCCTAAAAAGACCTAATACTCAAGAGGTAAAACCCTAATACCCAGAGAAGACTCCCAACATGTTCAACTAAGTAAATAACACGGAATATTAGATTAAAAATTAAAAATTCTCATAAATAAGATAAAATGATCATTTTGCCCCTGGTACACCAAAAAGTGTTAAAAACTCAAAATTTGACACATGGACACTCTAAATTAAAGATTTAAATACAATTAAGTAGTAAAAGACAAAAATAATAATAAAAATGACAAAAATTCCCCTTAATGGCCGGCCACTTAGGAATTTGTGCCTAAAAAGTTATTTTTTGCATTTTTAAGCTCAAAATAAGAAAACAAATGTACAAATCAAATATTATTATAACCTAGGATTATTCAAACAAGTAATATACATAATAATATAATATTATGGGCTAACAAAAGCAAATAAATCATTATTGAAATTCTTACACACATAAATAAGTCAAAAAATCACATCTTATCAAACTAACTTAATTTGACTTACCTACACCTAATTAATCAATTATTGTAAAAATTATAATAAATCATGAGAATACTAAATTTATCATAAATTTACTAAAATAATATGATTTAAGAGGGAGGGATACTAAAAAGATACACTGAATTAATTTTTAAAATATTTTCTTGCACAATATGATATCAATACCTAGTTTAAACCCCAAATTAATGCAAAATCAGATTTCACTTCCCCAAACCTGCCCCTAGCCAAAACCCTTGCTGCTATGATCTGAAAATATTTTCTCAAATAGAGCAACAAAAGCCACGCAACCAATCTTAATTTAAGAAAATTCAAAAAAAAAGCTTCCAAGCCATAATTAGCTTCAATAACTTATCTCCTACAAAACTAAGGCCAAACACCCCTTTCTTCTCTACACATTTCAGCCAAGAGGGAGAGAAAAACCAAATTTAGAGTGTTCTTATGTTGTTCTCCAAGTTTGAGAGAAAAAGGAGAAAAAAAGAAAGAGAGAAAGGAGCGTAGGAAGATCAAGGAGAAGTCCTAAAGCCAAGTTCTTTCATCCTTCCACCATTAAGTCTTCAAAACAAGTAAGCAAAACCTCTAAACTCTCTGCTTAACCTCACAAAAAATCTCCCTTAACTCATCTCTTAAAACACATTCAAGATCAAGAACCGAAAAATGGAACAAAAAGGCGTTGTAGTGAGTAAACTAGGGACTGTTCATGTTTTTATGTTATGAGATGTGTTTGCTTGTTAGTATTAGTTGTGAAACTTCTATGAGTTCTGGAACATTGGTATTTAAGTATAAAACACATGCATGCAAAAAAAATTGACCAAATCTTGACATACTATGTGCTAGGTGGCTAGAACATAAGTAGGCCTAACATTTGAGCTTTTTGAGCTCTTTGCCCTGATTTTTGAAAAATCATAACTAAATATAAAAAAATGATTTGAGGGTATTCTTTATGTCCAGACCTAGATTTTTATGTTATCTTTCATACAAAATTTGTTTGAACTAATTTGAGTGAATAAAACTCGAGATATAATCTTTTTATCAAAGTGTGTCAGTTTCAGACCAGTATGTATTGCAGACCCAAAAATTCTATTTTCAAATGTGATATGAGCTTAGGTCAAAACATGAAGTTGAAAATAGCATATATATCTAGCTACCCACCAAAAATGAACCTAAGATATTGGGATTTGATAGGGTCTAATAGCCTCTGAAAGTCTTTGTTTCTAATCAGTGATTTGCAGAATCCTTCTGTCACATTTTTTTGTGCCACCCAAATTCCCTGTTTTTAGTGACTTTCTTCAAAAGTGATTTTCATGAAAAGTGTAGGTAACATATTAAACTAGTTGCTGTCCAAAAATCAGATTCAACAACCCCTGGATGATCCCCCAAACCATTTTTAAACTCTGTTAAAAACTGATTCTGCTGTGTGTTTGATGATTGCCTAAACACATTTTATAAAATGACTTATTTCTCTAACTTTTTCCAAATAACTACCCTAAACACTATTCATGAGACTTATAGGAAACATATTGAACTAAAGCATATCCAAAAATCAGCCCAGTAAGACCTAATTTGATACCCAAAACTGAGACAAACTGAGACCAACTGAGACCCTTTTTCTGTAAATTTTCTACGCTGAACCGTTTTCACTTGTATAAATTAAATCACCTAATTGCTTTAGGATTTGACCTTAGTGTTCAACATAAAAATTGTAGGGAAATTTTTATCTAAATGGTGACAAAAAACTAGAACCTAACTCCAAGTCTAAGTACCTCAAAACACTACTGTCCTTTTTAAATTGATACTTGAAAGTTGCCCATTAAGTTATTAAGTGTGTGATTGAGCATGCCCTTATTGCGAGACTTGAATTCTATGTTTTAATTGAATTAAATTAGGTAAATAATGATTTAGAGTGATTATATAAAGATTAGAAACCATGCCATGAAATTATAACTGTCTTGAGAATTGTATCGTATGCTTCATATGGTTGTATTTAATGCTTTAAAGACTTGTATTTTATGCTATGCTATGGTTAGTATAATGCCATGCTATAAGTAATTGTACTTTGAAATGCATATTGTACCCCATGGGCATTGTCATAATTACATCATGGCATATTAGAGTCCATTTTGTATATACCATTGTGGGTTGGGATATGTTGAAGCTATCTCTTCTTTGGTTCTAAGTCTAGGGCGTCCCTGGTTGCCAATTTTATAAATTATTTTGGGATATATTCCCTATTTACACCCTGGGTGCATCCCCGGTATATGAAAATTGTTTATCATGGAACTTGGTTGGGCACCATGGGTTCGTCGCAAGTATTCTGGTTTTGGTAACTTAGATTTTGGGTTGACACCACACAAACATCCCAAATCTTAAGGTGGAATTATTGGTTTTGCGCATGGTTATTATTTTGCTGGCCGAAGGATAAAGATGATAATGGCCCGCCCCCACGCTGTTGCCATCGAGTAAAACAACTATGGCAAGAAGCCCGGTGATGGATTTACCTTTCGCAACGAGGCCCAAGGATAGGTTTGGTGATCAACTACCCATAAAGTCTACTCTGGTAATTCCCGGCGTGGAATTCATGTTATAATTCTGGGAGTTCGTTGGGCTGGGCATTTGCATTGCATTCATAGCATTACATCCTTGCATGATTATTCACTTATCTGCTTATCATGATATAAATGTCAAATTTATCTCTCTCCTTGATTTTTATATATACTTGACTTTTATATCTACTAAGTGTTGAATGAAATGTGTTGTGGTAAATTTTGTATCATGAGATTGGTTAGGAAGTTTAGAATGTTTTTTCCTGAGCTCTGGCTCATAGCATTCATGTCACAAGTGGGGAAGAGGAGATCTTTGAAAAAGAAATCCCCGAAGAAGGCCACGAATATCAGGGTGAATTTCAGGAGCAAGTGGATCCCAACGAAGCTAGATGAAGATTCAAGTCTTCTTTTTGTTCTTTTTGGTTCAGTTTCCTGGCGCTTATTGTAATTTTTGTAAATTCCTTGTGAAACTGTAATCATTTATGCAATCAATGTATTCATTTAAATCCAAATCCGGGAAATACAAGTGCACGAATGCCAGTATATATGCATCTACATTCTCAACTAAATCTCACTAGCATACAAGAATTTTACCCAAGCATCGAACTTTGACAGTGATACCCTGGCTCTCTAATATAGAGTCAACATACAAGCCAGAACCAGAGCAAGTGATGCAAAGGACAGCCCCCTTGGCTAGGCAATCAGGGCAGCACGGATTATCACCAATCATTTTCTCTGCCAAAGATACACCTATTGGCTTCTCAATTATCTCCTCTGGTATAACCTTATCATAACAAAACAGAGATTCGAGGCTGCTTTTTCGCCTATGAACATCTTCAACTGAACTAGATGAAGCCTGCACCATCAGAATATTTTATATCAGGGCAATAAGGCATTTTTTCCATTTCTTCCTTATGGAAAAGCAGCTAGTACAGATGATCTTATATCCAAAAACAAGGAAAACAAGATAATACATTATCAGCCTCTTTTCTTTCCACCAATTACAGAAATGCAAGAAAGATTACTTGTTTCTCATACTAGCATACAAAATGTTGTGAACCATATCAAGAAGGCAGATTAACTTCTCCCTAACAATTTACGACATATTCGGTCGTCCAAATTTGCTACATATGTAGAGACAAGAACATCTGAATGTATGTGAAAATTCAATCACTAAATCCAATTAAACTGCTTGGTGAGTAAAAACAAAATGCAGAAGGGGGAAAAAGGACCGCAAACTGTGTAGTTTCCAATAATTTAATCCTCCACAATTTTAAAACTGATATTCTGTTGAGACTACTTCAGTACATGATCTTAAAAAAAAGTAGTTTTACATGTTGAACAGGGAACAATCAATTCCCCCATCTGACAATATTCCAAATCATTTTGGATCATACGAATTTGTGAGTACACATCAGGACACATCCCCAGTGAACTCAAAAATCAGCAAACCTGATATGGCCATGATGAGAGCAAGAGTGGTAAGAAGAAAGATGAGGAAGGTTGTTTGCAGACAAGCCCAGTGGTGGATCTGGAGACTAGTGATACAAAAGTGGCCCTAAATTCTTGGGGTTTAAAGAGTGGTCAATAGGTAGAGTTATGGGTGGGTGGTGGTTTGATACACTACCGTGACAGCAAGTGCTCATTGATGAGAGCGAGTTGCAAAGAGCGTTAGAGAGAGATTGCCAACAAAGGCAGAAGCAGAAGAATATGAACCAAAAATTGGCCTTACAGGTAGGGCTGTAAACTAACCAAATTGTTCATGAGCCACTCAATCTCCACTCTCCCAAAGCTGATAAACATTTTTGCCAGTGTCTTCATTTGTCGAAAAGGCAAACCTAAGGCCCATCCCCCACTCTCTCTCTAGATTCTTTTCAAGGTGTCCTTGTTGACTTTGGGATTAGATTTGTGTGGTTCATGAGAGTGGTAGTACTTATTTTGGCCAAATATTTGTGTTTGCACAAAGAAAATATAGGAATAAGGATTTCACTGCTGAATTTTTGTGTGACTAAGACTCTCAGCAGGTTTGATGAAGTTGGACCCATAAACAATAACTTAATTGAACAACGAATTTCTATTTTGACATGAAAACAAATCATTTTAGCAAGTGATATTCATTTTTCTCTAAAAACACAAAAATACTGACTTCATTTTTTTCCCTTTTTCAATTTAAAAGGCATAATCACATAATACGGAATTAAGTTACCGCATTGTTTCATATAATCATTGCATCAAACAAGATACCATCAACAACAAGGATAGGACAATTACTCATTTCACTGGTGTGTTATACTTGAGTAAACGCATAGGAGGAATTTTCTTGAGTTAATTTACATTTTGACAACAGGTCCAGATAACCATGGCCTGATACCAGCTAAATACTTTTCTCATTCATATTTGTAATCAATTACTTTATCTAAAATAGAATGATTGATAGGATAGATATGTCATAGAAGATACACTTGACAGAGATTAACTGAACATACATAAAGTTTACTACCTAAACATGAAATCAAATGGCCACTTGTTCCTGTTTGGGTTGTCTAAAAAGGCTAGCTTTTTACAGGTTTAGCTTTTCTAGAAAAAGAGGAAAAAAGTGAGATTGCTTGGAATAACTTGTTCGGGTTAACTTTATACTTTTTTTCGTTTATTGTTGAAATGTCTAATATGCGTTTACTTTTCACTTTAAATTTGTGGTGTTTGGAATAATTTTTGGCTTTTTACTTTTTGGGAATAGAGACTTTTTTATCGAGAGTATTATAGTTAATTCAAAAAAAAAAGTTAAGCTATTTAGGATATAGTTGAAGAGTAAAGTAGTGATTTAAGGTTAGAGGAGGAGAGAACAAAGAAGAGAGAAAGACACTAAAAATCTTATTAGAAGAATAATGAGGTTTCACTTTACCTCTACATCACACCAGTATTTATATAAGAGACACCAAACTAATTACAAAAAGATCCTAACATATATAAGTAATAATGTAATTTAATACTCCTCCTCAAGCTGGAGCATAGAGAACGAATATGCCCATCTTAGAAATAAGTCGCTGAAAACCAGAAACAGCTAACGATTTGGTAAAAATATCAGCCAATTGATCTTCTGAGCGAACATATGAAGTGACAATTTACTTCGTCATCATTAAGTCCCAAATAAAGTGGCAGTCAATTTTAATATGTTTAGTGCGTTCATAGAACACAAGATTATTAGCAATAAATATGGTTGTCTGATTATCACAAAACATCTCCATAGGACGTGATGACGTGATGCTAAAGTCATGAAGAAGAGAATGAACCCACAACATTTCAAACGTAGTATGGGCCATAGCACGATACTCTGCCTCAGCGCTAGAACGGACAACAACATTCTATTTCTTACTACGCCAAGTAACAAGATTATTGCCAACGAATGTGCAATAGCCAGAGGTGGACCGCCTATCAAAGCGACTACCAGCCCAATCAGCATCACTAAAGCCAATCACAGACAAATGAACAAATGGACGATATAACAATCCACAACCTGGGGCACGTTTCAAGTAGCGAAGAATACGACAAGCAGCATCAAAGTGTGGCTGACGAGGAGCATGCATAAACTGGCTAACGACACCAACAGCACATGTGATATCAGGACGGATGACGGTGAGGTAAATTAATTTTCTAACAATCCACCGATAACGACTAACATCTAACAATGGTTCCCCATGTTCAGCATCAAACGAAGTGGTGGGACTACGAGGGCTGAGGCAGAAACTACAAACTCTAAGTCAAGCGAATAAGCGAATAAGCAAATAAGCAAATAGGTGGTGGGACTACGAGGGCTGAGGCCGAAAGCTCATGGAACTATGAAGATGTCCTGAGCTTCATTCGCACCAAAGTCAAAGTTCCCGGAGACATAAACGAAGTCTTCATCCACGTCTTTGCCAGAATCTGATAGTTCGATCATCAACTTCTCAACTGCCCTCTTTGCTTTGAGGTAATAAGACCCAGTCAAATGTTTGACCATGTTGTAGCAATAAATAATATCCCAAAATCGAAATTGGTACCCAGAATACGATTTAGCTCTACAACCCCCATAGTCACTCTAAAAATATTGGAAAATACTTGCATGGGGTTCACCCTATAATGACGAAGAGCTTGGCGAAGTAGGGGATGCAAGGGCAACCGAACTCTCCCTTCCACTATGGCCACAAGTTGAAAAGGGAGACGATCCCAGGTCCCATCCTTCGAGTCACCTTCATTGGCAACGGTGATTCTAACATCCTCTGGAATTTGGTATCTACGCCAGAAATTTTGCATTTCCGCTAGAGTAGATAGCAAACGCCGGAGTTTACCCATTTTACAGAGAAAGTTAGGAAAAGGAGGGAGAAAAGGGCCAAAAATCGTCCCAAAGCAAAGAGCAAGGCAAACAAGAAAAGAAAGGGCGGACTTACGAAAGAAGCCAACAGAAAATGATGCCGGATTCTGGGTTTTGTCGCTGGAAAATGCAGATAGGGGGAGAAGTAGCTCAGACAACAATGGAAATGGCGGAAAAGAGGGAAGAAGGGTTGAATGCAACCTTTATAACGAAGAAACACAGGAAAATGTAACGTTAGCAATGATGGCGGCATACGGTAATGCAACGCCTCGCCTGGGTGACACAATGCCTTGCCTGGTTGGGGCTACACATGTCTGCCTCTGGATTCAATCTCAGCCCAACACGTCACCATTTTGGGGTCCCGAGGTATATGAGGCACACAAGGCACAGTTGTAAGGCAAAAAAGAAGGCTAAAAGGCGAGCGCTCAAGAGGTGGCCGAATACCGAACAAAATCGGCTAGAATAAAGAAGACAAAACGATGACGCCGAAGAATCTATTCCCCGACGAAAACAACAAATGCATTCAAGAAGAATAAAGCTCTAGCCTCTCATAACTCTTCGGGCATGTAAAAAGCTGGAGCTGGGGGCAATTGGAGGCGGACAAGACATCTGGTTACGAACATTGGGCTGCAACCCAATGATGACCCACTGACAATTTCGGTCACCCAAGAATGGCAATCCATGACAGTTCGTGCTACCCAAGAAGAGAAGCCCATGACAGTTCGAGTCACCCACGAAGAGCAACCCATGACAGTTTGGGCCCATAGAAAGCAATGGGCTATCAAAAATCATTGCCGAGATTATTGCCCATAGAAATCCCACCTCTGAAATAATATCTCGGGAAAGGCAGGATAAAGTCCCAGGAAAACAAGGATTGGCAGAGAAAGATAAGGAGAAACCCCTTTTTCAATGGGATAGGTAGTAGAGATACAACATATCTAAACTATCCCTGAGACCTCTATAAAAGGGTAAGTACCCCGAGGAAAAACGTACAATACTAATTCTAGTTCTTGCTTAGAAACAACTTCGAGAAAGAGTTCTAACTTGGGCGTCGGAATGCTTCCCGGTCAATACTGGCCAGAAAACATTAACGGTGTTTTTGTCTTTGTAGGAGCTAAGAAGGAGTTTTCCTAAGGAAACTTCGTGAGTTCAGCTAAAGGTGCTCAGTTCTTTCTCATAACTGTTCTAATTCAGAGAAGAGGGTCATTGCTTTGGCCTAGATTGTGGCAACGTTTTTCAACACACATACCTCGCATTCAATTCATGGTTTAACGACTATTCCGTTAAACAAAGAGACATTATACGAAGGTATGAAAGAAAACTGACCGCGTCGGGACTAAAGCGAGAAACGGCGCCGTTGTTGGGCTCGGCGTGGATTCTTTTAACGGGTTGTCTTCCTTTGGCACCGAAGAAGGAGGGCCTCTGAAGATGAGAGTTGGGCGGAGAAGGAATGGACATAGCGGTCATTGATGATGATGAGATCCTCAGCGTGGAATCCATTATCCACAGAGAGTTTCGAGCTTCTTCGATTAGAGGGAATTGATTTCCCAGCAAAAACAGGTGGAAATTGAACGATCTGCACCTCAACGCAAGAAAAACAAAGTAACGGTTAAAGGTTCAAACTTAAAAGAGCTTCTGCTTCGGAGAAATCGATGGCGGAACGGCGTGCCGACGACGAAGACAGCTACGTAGGTACGTGCGGGATGACCCGCATCCGATTCTCTCCGGATGTGTTACGGGTAAGGGGTGTGGAAAGAGTCGGGCGGGCCAAATTTAGCCTAAGTTCAGTTGGTCCCAGCTAAAATCGGGTCAAGAAGTGCTGGGCTGGATTTTTTGGGTGGGATAGGCAGAGTCCTAGGCTTAGGTCTCGAGCTAGAACTGTGGGTGAATTTTTTGTATTTTTTTTAGTTTTTATAATTGTACGAGACTATAAATAATGAATTTATATTTTTATAGTTTATTATAAATTTATTAGTTTATTATAAATTTAAAAATATCATTATTATTCTAAAGAATTATTTCTTTGAGATTGCCAAAGTCTGCCAATCCATATTCTATTTGAAGCATAATTAAAGTAAAAGAGTACATCTGACAAAGTTGCCATGCCCGCTCAATTTCCTCCATGATCATGATGTTCTGCCAAGTTCACAGTGTTAAACAGTAAAGTCAGCTCTCAACAGTTCCAAACAGTACTGTTACAATGATTTGTGTCGGCTATTACTACATAAAAATACTCACAATGATCACTGTTTACACCTAAAGACAAAACAGTAACCAACAGGATTTACTATTCATAAATAGTAAAAGTAAAATTTTCTAAAAGTAAACAGTAAAAGTTTGTAATTATGTAAAGAATTATACAGTCAATGGTTTCAATTTGTTTTGAAGTCCGGAAGTCTCCAGAGCTTCTGTATTATGTATATATATCAGTCATCTGAAGAGGCTTGTTCCTCAGAAGTTTTTTTTGTTCTCCTGCCTCTCCTTCTCTGTGTTCTCCTTTCTCTCCCTTTCTATAAAATAGCCTTTAAGCAGATATAAAATTGTAAGTTTTCTTATTTTACTATTGTGTGTTTCCATATTTATATTTCATCAAGATTAATTATTTAGGAATTAAGATAAATCGATCCAAGTGTGAATTGGGCCTGGTTTTGGTATCAGAGCCATCTGTTTGTCTAATTAGTTTTGCAGTAATTTCTTGTCGTAAGTGAGAGAACTAATTGACGGCAAGACGTGGGAGCAACAGTGGATTGTAAGTCTCCATTTGTCCATAAGGCTAGGACGTCTCATCTTATTAACTGTTATTACTGTGTACTAGTTACATAAAATGGCTAGGATTATCATATAATTCTCTTATATACGTTTTGGTGAAGATTCATCTCGATCTTCTCAAATAATTAATCAAAGTGAAATAGATATTAAAAATATAGAAAAAAATTTAACAAATTGGTCTATGTCTAAAAAGAATATAAATGAATTATATGATAAAAAATTTAAACTTAAACAAACTTATAAAATTAAAACGGTAGAACAAGTTTTACCTATCGCAAATCAAAATCAAACCTTTCAATTATTGGATCATCAATTAATTAAAAAAATTCAAAAATATTTTAATTTTTTACATTTAGGATTAGTATAAGTATGGATAAAACCCATGACATGTTTAAATTTAAATAAATCAATTATATGTTCATTAGTTGATTTATACCATAATAGTTATTCTAATGCTTTATTAAGTATTATTAAAATGAGCTTAGTACATGATCCCGTATATTTTGAATGTTTTTCAAATTTTGAAGTTTTACTTCATGATCCTACTATTTTAAAAATATTAATTTTACAAGTATAAACAAAAAGATTTAATATGAATGCCTTAGCATTAAATTTACAAATTACATATATAGTTTATTTAAAAGTTATGACAATATCAGCACCAATGTTTAAAGGAATTACTAGCCCACATGGGTCTACTATTATGTTTCAATCTAATTTAAATAAATCTCAAGTAATTACACCCAAAGTTATTAAATGGCATGAAATAGAAGAAACTGATCAACAAGATAATAATACATGGCATTTATCATCAATAATGTCTCTACAAACAACACAAACTGAAACTAATCCAGATTCTATTGTAGAGTTTTCTGATGGATTTGTATTATTACAATTTCCTCCAAAAAAATCTGAATCTAATTCAGAATCTATAAGGAGTGAAACACCCCAATTAACTAGAAGAACACAATTGGCAAGATCACAACAATATGTTACACTTAATCAATCGTTCCAATATTATCCTTTATTAGGAATTCAAATTGAAAATCAAATACCACAACCTATTTATAAAAATGATTTTAATCATAGTGATGAATTAAATGATCAGCCGGATATTGATCTAACATCATTAAATATAAATGTATTAACAATTGATACTCCTAAAATAGAGATAGATTTAGAAAAAATTATGCAAGAATATATGGAACCTTATAATCAATATAATCGTAATTGTTTCATATTTAATCATACTATAGAAGAAGAAAATTTAATTAAAAGTAAATATATTACATATTTACAACAAACTCAAAATAATATTCGATTTTTTCCATGGTATTATAATATATATGCTCCTGAACATGGAATTTTATTCCTAAAGAATTATTAAAAGAATTTATTAATATGTTTGAAAAGAAATAGACATCTACAGACGGTAATGAATTTCAAACAATACACCCTCCAAGTAAAACAATTATTATTGGTTCTGACATAAAAGGCTCGTCCTTTTAGTAATCAGATCAACATATGCCTCATCAATTAAATTATGCTAATACGCATCTTCACACCCTGGGGGAACAAGGTACTCGAATTGAAACTTTTTTGTCTCGCATGGAATCTTATCTTGATCATAATTTGAATAAAATTTGTGATAAAGTGGAAGACTTACATATGCAAGCATCTGTTAGGATTGGTATACTGAAAATCATGTTTTTAATATTTAATTTTATTTTAATAAAATTAGTTTTCTATTTTATGAGAATCTTTATGACAATGTATGTATATCATTTCTTTGTTATACATGGATGTCCGATATTCTGTATAGTATTTAATCTGGTGTGTAGAGTACGGTTTATACACAGAAGATCAGATTTTAGGTTCTTGCACAATATAAGTTTTATGTTTACAGTTTAGAAGAAAATGGACATACCATCGGCACGACTGTGACACCGAGTTTTAGTAGGCCTGTTTTGGTTACGGGGAATAGATAATAGCGTCGTCTATTGTTCCGACTCTCTATGCCAGTATACTTTGTGTGTATTGAACGGGACATTTGTGGTAATTAATTTAGTGCTGACTACTGACTATATAAATTAATTAACACCCCAAGATTATTATGAATAGTGCTTATCCTCTTAATCTGGAAATAATTATTGATTTGCATATATTTAATATTCGTTATT
>JAULJZ010157133.1:0-23961 GCA_032270985.1 Heliamphora pulchella | reverse complement strand
AGATTAAAAATTAATATAATCTTATCTTTTATTTATATTACTATCATGATATAACTATTTTTAAATTTAAAGTAACTCAAAATTGAATTCTATAGAAATTTTTAAATGCTTTAAAAATTTAAATCGATACATTTAAAGATAATTCAAATTTGTTCTAAATTAACTCAAAATACTTTTTAGATATATTTATTTTTAAAATTTGATATTTATTTGTTAAAGTTATTATATTAAAACTCTATCTATCTATATTTATACTATCTATACTATTATATGAAACAAAAAATGCTATGGGGTCTTTAAGATTCAAAATTACATTAGGAGTTTTTAAGAATTTATAAAAAAAAAAATTAATACTCAATAATTATGCATTACAATTCGGTTAGTCAAAATTTAAATTTTAAGGGTTAATAAGTTTAGATAATTTTTAAAAAATTTAAAGCCATCTTATCTTAGATTAATTTATTAAATTGATATCTTGATTTGAATTTATCTTCTTCTATAAAAACTCTATCTCTAGACTATTATTAATATGTAACAGTTTATTATTTAGTGGTACATATAAAAGATATATTTTTATGACTTTTTTTCCTCTTCACGTGAAGAAGTTCATATGACATAAATTTGTTTATATGAATAGAGATTATGGTTAGTAATTTTTTAGACTCATTTTTACTTTTACATTACTGATTAGATCCTAACCATATGCTACTGCAATTTTAAGCTATGATTGGTTGTTGATTCACTATAATTTTAAATTATTTTGAAGCTCATCTCTGTGAATAAATTATAAATAGATCCCATTATCATGCAAATTAATTGGCGTAATTTAGTTTTGATAGAACTCGGATTCAGCAGATAATGACTTTGTGGATGAAAAATATTATCGTATTAAGCTTAGGCAAAAACATAAAAATACTTTTTTGGAATACTATATATACGTAAAATGTTTCAAGTCATTGTCTTCGCTAATAATTTAAAAAATATTAAGATATTTGAGATTTCAAGTGATTAACTGCTAAATTCTTAAATTATCCATCGAAAATGTTTAATTATTAGGAAAATAAAAACTTTTTAGGACTAATACTTTGTGTTTGGTTACGTGCTTCCGCGTTCAAGCAATGAATTACAAATTTGATCTTTTTATTTGTGGATAATTTGTAGTGAAAATGGAAAATCATGATTCATAAATAAAATGAATAAGAAATTTACATATTCATTCAACATATATTCGTATTATGCATCGAATAACTGATCCTAAATGAGAAATTGGCACATCTTCATTTTACATATAAGACTTTAGTATCCTACTCAATTTTGGATAGGAAAAGCCAAAGAAAACGAAAAGAAAAAAGTAAACATAGTTTATTTGTATAACAGATGAGTAATTATATTTATAAATTTTAAGAAAATTGGAATCTAAATTTATTAAGGACAAAAGTATATTACTTTTCAAATTTAAAAAGAATTCAAATATAAATTTATACCAAAACAATTGTGTCAATATATAGTATAGACGCACACAATCTTGATTTAGATTGTAATCTTGAATAATATAGATAACTACAATTTTGGCATATTTAACTCATTTATGCTTCTTTAATTTAATTATTGCTTGTTTTAAAAATAATTTTTATAGGATGAGTTGAATAATTGATCACTGGGATTACAGGAATAAATTTAAACTTGGAAATTAGCAATATTAGGACATAAAAAAAATTGATGTTAATCAGAGTGAAAGATGTGAAACTTCTTTAATAAAAGATATACTCATATGCAAAAGAAAAGAAATTTGAACCTTAAGCCTATTACTGTTTAGTGTGCTAAATGAATGCTTGCAAAACATATTACAAAAATTTATATTGGTATCATTTGGCTTCAACTTAAAGTCAAACTTTTAACCTCAAAAAAATAATATTTAAATTATTTTATACACAGCAAAATGATAATAACGTTAGTCGTTGATTATTTTAACTCTAGACAATCGTAAGTAATTAAAAAATAAGTCAATCACGCACAATAAAACACTTGCGATTTTTTACGTAAAAAATTCAACTTGAGTAAAAAAACTACATGACTAATCCAAGTCTAGATAAATCAAATGCTATATCAATGGACAGATACAAAATCACTTGTAGACTCTAGTCGAATCCTCAACCTAGACGCCTTAAATCTTACTTACCGAATTCACGTGCACCGTTCTCCGTATTTAATCACTACCATACTGAATCCTCAGTACTTCTTGAAAATATTGAATCCTTAATACTTCACGTTGAACATAATTCATTGTCGATAAACTTAAAAATCCATTTTAGTTAAATATAAACTTTATTAGTTCTTTTTGAAACTCAAAAGACACTCGGAGATATAACTTGAATGATTTGGAACAATATTCTCTAAGTATATTTTTAGAGCCTGTGATTTGTCTTTTTATATAGGCATACATATCCAACAGTCAGAGTTTCAGCGAAACTGAAACTACTAGACATTTTCTCAAGTGGTCAAATGGTAGGTAGTGTTCTGCGTGAACAACACGTGTTCGAACTTACTTTAAACACTTGTCCCTTAAGTTTCAGGTGTTGTACTCTAATCTTCTAATTTGAATAATGTTATAGCTCAATACTTCTAATATAATTGAAACTCACAAATCCAAAAGACTCTTAACTTCAACATGAGTTTTAATAAGCTTAAGATTCCTAATCGAACTAGGAGATTTATCTCAAGAGTTATAAAGATAATTAAAATCTTTCAATCATAGAAATTTTACATCAAACAAAATTATCAAAATTTAAATAGACTCAAAGTCCTAACAAATTTTTTTTCTTAAAGCCACAAAAACTAACTATCAAATCACAATTGTTTCTCTTTGCATGGTAATTTAAAGTTAAAATTTAACCATACCAATTTTCTACATATTTAGGTTAAAGTCAAAAAATAAAAATTTTAATTTTAAACGAAGTTACTAAACGAGGACATTTTCTTTCCTATATTTGACCGTGCATAGCACGTTTTTTTTTCTTATATATATATATTATCTACTGTATTATCTAGGATCACATAACTTTTTTTATAAAAATATTCACAATTTAAAATAAATAATTCAAATTAAACCATTTGTGATGGAGGTTAATATCCTAAGTAAAATTTGAATAATTCATTTTAAATTATGTGTATATTTGCGAGATGCATTTGTGCGATCATAGAATTACTGATCATATATAATACTAGACAGTGCGAATAATAGCATAATAGTGATAAAGAAATTTTAATATTAATATATACTTTTTTAGAGGTGAGCTTATGACATTCAAAAATATTAACATAGTGTAAGTAAATATTTATGTATTATATATTTACTCATTATTTACTGTCTAGCAAACAATAATAGTTACCATTTTAACCCGAAGAAGAAAAAAAGAAAATCCATGAAAGACTAAAATAAACAAAACTTTAAAAAAAAACCTTTTTATGAATAATTAATTTATTCAACTAACCCTACAAGGGATGAAGGGAAACTGTTCAAATGCTGGTTCCTAGGTTTACTGTTGATATGAGATTCATGAACTGAGCTTTTAAAAAACTTTGTTTGACAATCTATGTTTGGACTAAAAAGTTAAGTGGTTTTTTTTTTGTTTTCTTTTTTGAACTTTTGGTTTAAATTTTTTATTTTTTTTGGTTCCTTGTGATAAGATAATTCTAAAACGTATGCTCGTCGTGGCCAAATTTAAAAAAAAACTCACTAAAAATAAAAAAATTAGAAAAAAAGTCAAAAAGCTAACTTAAGTTGGCTTTTTTTCATCTTATATAAATTTTTTTAGGCTTTGATCAAAAAAAATTTTACTTTTCTATTTCTTCATGATGAGAGAATTTTAGAAAATACACTTATTTTAGTTAATATTATAAAAAAAATTACTAATAATAAAAAAAAATTATAAAAAAAACTAATCCAGACACAGTACGTAAGAGATAACTACAAAAATTACTATAAAAATAAGAACTCATAGCTGAGATCAACTTATTGGCAAAAGAGGATTCCTAATGGGAAAACAAACTCCTAATTCATTAAGGTACTTAGTTATTACTCATACTTAAAAGGTATTTAATTATTCAGTTTTAGTAATTTAAAAATAAAAATAAAAAGTAATATTGAAAATTTGATGCTTAGCTTACTATTTAATTTCAAGGCACCAAATTAAAAATATAATTTTATTAGTTTGTTAATTAATAGAGGTAAAAAAAATAAATAAAAGCTAAATTACTTTTTTATTGAATTAATAAAAGAGGAAGTAATAGCAATAATTATTTTTTTTTTTTTTACATTTTACATAGAGGAGCATGAGAGAGGAGAGGAAACAAAATGGACGGCTAAGATTATCTCATTTTAAGGGTTGAATTTTTAACACCTCTATAAATATTACATCAAGTTACTTTATTATGTTATATAGATATCTAATTTTAGTAATTTAAGAGTATAACATAAACTAAAATTAATAATTTTATAATTAGTTAATTAGTCAATTTTAAGACACTTAAGTAAAAGTTAATTAAATTTATTTTATTAAACTAATAAAAGGAGAAGTAATATCAACAAATATATTTTTTTGTACTTTTTTATATAAAAGAACATGAGAGATGATAGAAAACAAAATAGAAGGCCAGAATTATTTTATTTTAAAGTTTGAATTTTTGAAACCTATATAAATATTATCACATCAAGTTATTCTATCTAGTTATATAGATATATAATTTTAGTAAGTTAAAAGCTAAAAAAAAGTAATATTAATAATTTGATAATTAATTAGCTTTTTTGTTTTTTAAAAATTAAAGGAGATAGGGGTCCCAAAGTTTAAACCTTAGGTGATAAGTGAGGCAATGGAGCTTATTGCCACTTGAACTAGACACTACTTAATTAGCTAATTTCAAGACACCTAATTAAAAATACAACTTTATTAGTTTGTTAATGTGGACATAAAAAATTTAAAAAATAATTAAAATAAAAACTAAATTAATTTTTTATTAGATTAGTAAAAAGAGAAGTAATATCAATAAATATTTTTAAAATTTTTTGAACACAAGAACATGAGAGATGAGAGAGAACAAAATAGAAGGGCAAAATTGTCTCATTTTAAAGGTTGATTTTTGGCATCTATATAAATGTCACGTCAAGTTGTTCTATTTTGTTATATAGATATTTATTTATTTTTAAGAATTTAAGAGTGTAACAAAAGTAATATTAATAATTTAATAAATAATTTATTAGCCAATTATAAGGTACTCAATTAAAAATATGATTTTATTAATTTATAATTTATGAAGGTAAAAATAAAAAATATATAATAAAAATAAAAAATAAATTATTTTTTATTGAATTAGTAAAATGAGAAGTAATATTAATAAATATCTTTTTTATATTTTTACATAGAAGAATATAAGAGAATAGAGATAACAATGCCAAGATTTTCTTATTTTAAGTGTTAAATTTTTAACACCTATATAAATATTTAATCAAATCATTCTATTTTTTTATATAGATATTTAATTTTTGTAATTTAAGAGAAAAAAAATTAATATTAATAATTTAATAATTAATTAAATAGTCAATGATAATTAAGTCACTCAATTAAAAATATAACTCTATTAGTTTATTAATTTATAGAGATAAAAAAATTTAAAAAAATGTTAATAAAGCAAAAGAAGTTTGAATTAAGATGTGCATTTTCTCGGTAAATAGCCAAACAATAATTGTTATGTGAGATTATGGTGGTGTTTGGCATTGCTGAAATTAATAATTTATAGATTGTAATTTGTAAACTAGCAACTTATAGATTATAACTTGTAGTAAAAATTGTGAGTGTTTGATAAAAATTGTGGTTTATAACTGAAATAGAAGAAAAAATATTTATAAATTATAATTAAAATTATGGGTATTTTAAAAAACTTGTAACTAAATTATAACTAAAATTAATAGTAATAATTTAAAAACTACTAATAGTAGCTTTGCCAAGCAGCTCCATTGGCCCTAGAGATTTAATTATGAGTGTGGGAAAATTCGTTTTTTATTTGAAAAAATTATGAGTGTGGGACAGAACTAACCTTATAAGATGTATCAAGTGACTCTAACTATATAATATAAAAATAAAATGCTATGTATTTAAAAAAATTGCATGTTTTACTTCATATTTATAAATGACTAGAGTTTAAATTTAACTATGTATTGTATGAGTCATACTATAAATAAATTTAAATTATTAATTTTAAATTACAAATAAATTTTGGGGTAGAGAGAGAAAGAGAAACCCATTGACCTCGGTGTGCTCAAGAGGAAGAGGTAGTGATCATACCAATGGCACAGTGGAAGGGATTCCCCACTCTAAAACATTTTCTTCCTCCCACTTTTATTTTCCTCATATCATATGCTTTCTTTTTCCCCCTATCCTTTTGGACCTTTTTAGGGTTCTATCTCATCTTCTTCCAGCTTCACTTGCATTTAAATATGTGAATAAAGAAAGAAAATGACATCTCTTGTCACTTAAAGGCTGAATGTAATCAAGGTCTCGTTTGGCAACTTAATTTTCAGTTAGACCTTTTGTTTAAAATTACTTTAAATTTAAAAAACCAAAAATTCGTTTGGAAGAAGAATGTGGTGACTTTAAGCCAAAATCTTAAAAGCTTTAAACTAAAAAATAAAAATTTTTACTCAAAGTTGTTATAATTTTTAAAAATTTATTTTAAAATAATTTTATATTCAATAAGGATATTGTTTGATAGATTTTGACGAATAGATTTTAAAAATATAATTTTTGTAAAAAATGGATGTATATAATAAAAAAAATATGATACTTTTAAAAATATAAAAAAATTATATAAAAAACAAAAATGCTAAAAGCCTTTGAGTTAAAAAATAAGACTTTTTGGCTTTTAGAGCTTTAAGCTAAAAGCCAAACGAGACCCAAGTCAAAAAAAAAAAAACAAAATTGTACCACCTAAAAACAGTAAAGATATGAGTTACTTCATAACCAAACAAGCTAGACACAAAAATGATTATAAGAGGGATTACTTTCCTTTTCATTTTGTTATTGTCCATTTTCGTTCATTTTTGGATGAGTGTAGTTCACCTCAGTTACATTTTGATTTGATGATATGAAGCATTCAACTTGTAACTTTTAATGTGTACATCAAATGTGTAAAGAAAAAAAAAAAAAAAACTTAGCCCAATGAAAAGAACCAAAGACAATAACAAAATGAAAAGAAGTTTAACCCATATAATAGCACATTGCACACCATATTAAGATATGCAACAAAATGAAAAGAAGCTTAACCTATATAAGAGTATGTAGTTTATCATATTTTGATATTCTTCCCATCTTCAAGTACTAACTTAGGAGTTTGTTTTTTTTTAAGTCTCAAGTTCGAAACATTTTAGGTGCTATTAATTTTTTGAAATTCAATTCAAATAAAATTTTATCTCGATTTTAATTGGGACTCTCGCAAGTGAGCGGTGAGATTGATCACTCAAGAATTAGTCGATATGCGCATAAACTAACCCAGACACCTTAATATATAAAAAAAAGTACTAATTTTGTTACTATCTAAACCAACATTAAGTAATTACTGTTCTCCGTCCTTTATTGCCCAACTTTAGATGGAATTGTTGGGCGCCTAAGATAAATCTCCATTAGATGTTTTGGAAAAGCAAGGACCATTGAGTTCTTTATTTATTAGAACGTCAACATCATACAATAGCCAAATATGGCGATCTTCCCACCACGGCACTAGCAATATTGCCTAACAAAGATGCCCACAAGAAGCCATCAAATGTATGGGTCCTTATATAGGAATCTCTCGGACTAATTTTGTTTTTCTGATGATATCCCTACAAAATGGGTATTTGTTACAACTGAAATTATAATTTTTAACTTGTAATTTAACAAAAAAAAATTTAAAAAATTCAAATAAGTTTACTTATAGCTTTTGTTTATTACTTTTGATTCTAAATCAACAAGAACAAATTCTACGTTTTAAGTAGAAAGTTTTTACAAACTGCTTAAATTATAATTTTTAACTAGTAGTTCAGCAAAAGATTAAAAAAATTCAAATAAATTTATTGATAGCTTTTGTTTATTGTTTTTTTTTATTCTAAATCAATAAGCACAAGCTTTATAGTTTCAAGCTACAAATTCACAACTTTATACTTAAAATTATAATTATATCTTTTTAGCAATAATTTTTAAATTCATGATTTCAACTACAATAAATACTCCAAAGTTGCTTAACCAAAAAATGAAAAGTGGGATTCTGCAGCTCGGATCAGTGACTTTTTTATTTTACCAAATTTGGTGTCCACTGAACTCCTTTAAGTCTTCTAATCAAATGCAAGTCATTTTCAAGAACTCCGCACGCCAACCCTTAACTCCCACCCTCTATTTTTTTTTTTTTTTTTTTTTTGAGGGCAAATTACACCTCTCCTGAAATTTAAGAAAAGATCAAGTCTTTACTGAAATGACATTAATTTCTCTTATCAGATATTGTTAATTGTCTCCGGAGGAAATACAATTATTTATTTGTCTCTTTATGTGCCCAAATATTTTAATAGCCAAATGGAATATTTGTTAAGGTCATCTTTACCCTTTTACATTACCGATTTTGTTTAGTAGTAGTCTACACTTCTCATTCAATGGCTTGTCCATCAATTGAAAATGGGTCTGCCCAAACCACTAAGCACAAATTAAGTAATATGAAACGAAAACCACTAACCAACTCTAGAGGAAACTAGTTTCATGGTAACTACTTTACAAAGCTACCGATCGAGTGATCTAAGGCGAGATTCTTGAATGTGAATAGAGATCGAAGGTTGTGGGTGGGTGATTAAAGGTTTCGATCAAGAGATTTAAGATGAGATTTATCATCATGAGTACAGATCGAAGGCTATGGGTGGATGAAGTGTTGACGATTGAAGTTATGGATTGGCAATTGAAGCTTTCTCAATCGACAATTGAAGTTTTTCAATTGACGATAAGCTTTTCAGACGAGTCTCTACAGATAATTTGGGTTTTCTTTTTCCCGTCTCGTTAATCCAGGCACCAAGTATGTTGACAACCCCTCCCAAAAAGATTTACCTTCCTCCATAGGACTTTTGAAAACTTTATACACGTGGATTTTTTTTTTTTTTTTAATTTTTGTTATTTAGGGGTTTTTTTTCTCGATTAGGTTTTTTTTTCATTCAAGATTTGTGAGAATGATTTACCTTTGATTCGGACATATGGTCTGCGTTGCGTAAATTAGGGGTGTTTTTTATGGTTTGTGATGTGTAAATTAGGGGGTTTTTTTTGCTCAGTTTCGTACCTCCGTCCTTTGATTCTAATATAGCCATTTTTTTTTATGATTTAGTTTTTTTTTTTGTTATATTCTTCTATTCAAAATTTGAGCATGACATGTGAATATGATTTGTTGTAAACTTATGCTTTCCTATTTCAAATATGGCATCATCTCCTACTTTTGATATTAAAGCCCACTTTCATCGACAGTTGAGTTGTAATAAGAATATAGACTTATATAGGTACATCTATCTGAATTTGTTGGATGATGTTACACGGGCTGCATTATCTCACATGCCAGCTAGGATTAAGTTAATGCTAACTTTACATTGTAATATGGAGGGGGTTAAAATGATTCTTGTGTCTAATTTGGATATCATAGAAATGTTTATGGTACATGCTAAAACATGTGTTATTTATCTATTTCTACAAGTGGATGATGTTGAAGGACCCACTTATCCTACAGCAACTAAAGACCCTCCACCTAAAGACCATTAACCTATAAGAATGTTCAATACAGATAATGTTAGGCCTGCATGCAATAGTAATGATGCTGACGATGAAGATATTTGTGAAGATGTCAGTAATAGCGAAGAATCATCAAGTGAAGATTCATATCATGATGATATCTTAGATTTTATTGATGAAGATGTTGTGTGTACTAGCATTGGGTCAGTATTCTTCTAGTGAAGATGCAGCAGCTCTAAATATCTCCAATGACGAATTATTTGACTACCAATCAGATAATGATAGTGTTCGTACCATTGGGTTTGACTCTAATTCTCAAGCCTTGTTTGTTATGAGATATTAGGTAGAGTTTGATTAGATTAGGGACAAGATTATCCCACCAAAAAAAATTTGTCAATTTAGTATTATGAGTCTCACGTTTGTATTACGGGACTCGAACTAATAGTTCAATGAACGAGGGACTGTTAATCTCTCATTAATGGGATTATCAATATTAAGCCCCCTTGGTATTATTAGTACCAAGTTCTTGATTATCTTTTCTCCTTATGTAACGGTCAGAAATAACTCCACAACTCTTATCCCATTCTTTATCCCACTTAACCAAATATGAACCAAATTTCTTACTATATATACATAATCTCATCTATAATCCATTGGTATACAAAAAAGCATGTGGGACCCTCAGTATTACTAATTCCTCATACCCAATCCAATTCTATCCGAAATAACAAACAAGCCCTCAGTGTACACCTAGAACATCTAGACCAACCAACATTGACCCTCGTAGGTTTGGCCAAGAATTTCATGCAGCTAATGATGCGAAGGTTAAGTTTGTAGTAGGTATGCTCTTTGGTGATGTGTACAAGTTCAAAGAAGCCTTAAAAGAGTACACCATTCAACAAGGTTGCAAAATTATTCAAGACAAAAATGAAAAAGCAAGGGTAACCTGGCATTGTGCCGATGTAGGTTGTAAGTGGAGATTCCATGCATCTCCACTACCAGATGGAATTACTTATAAGATTAAATCCTATGGTGCGGAACATACATGTATATCTTCTGATAGCAGTGTAAAAGCAAATTCAACTTGGATTGCCAAAAGTTCATTAATTCCTTAAGGGCTAATCTTAACCTGTCTTTGGATGCCATGCAAATTGATATGCTGCAAACGTATGGGATTGATGCATCTAGGATTCGGCTTTATAGAGCTAAGCAAAAGACTTTGGAAGAGTTTGAAGGGAGTCATAGTAGGTCCTACACTTTGTTGCCAGCATATGCCACTGAAGTGAGAAGGATTAACCCTAGGAGGTTTGTAAAATTGCATAGGTTAAATGTAACATCCAACCCCATTTTTAGGAGGATCTTCATTTCTTTTGCAGCCATGAAAAGTGACTTCATTGTTGGGTGTAGACCAATTATAGGAATGGATGGTTGCCACCACAAGTATGTCTTTCCTTTAAAAGCTCATTTTCATGCATATTTTCTAGTAAATTATTAATGTTATACTTGATTTTTAATTGGCCCAGGACACAGACTGTACAGGCCACATAATGCAAACCTTCAATATGTGTACCAAAGGCTGAACTGGATCAGCCAGAGTAATGATTTATCTTACAATTTGTTATACACCATGAATTAAATTTTTGGAAAATAAATTTTCTTTATGAACATGAATATTACTTTACCATTCAGATGGCTAAAGGCGCACAGCTGAGGAGGAAAAGAGACATGGGCAAAGGAAAAGGTGATCCTTCATTTATTTATTCCTCAACTTTAATACGTGACTGACATTCCTACTCATTTTGTAACTGTAGAAGACCAATCATCTGATCTCCATTGATTGGGCACATATTTTTTGCTGGGGCAGTGTGTTATTTCTGCATGGGGGGTTTTCT
Organism: Heliamphora pulchella; assembly: GCA_032270985.1. Classification (NCBI taxonomy): domain Eukaryota; kingdom Viridiplantae; phylum Streptophyta; class Magnoliopsida; order Ericales; family Sarraceniaceae; genus Heliamphora; species Heliamphora pulchella. Next base: position 12,290 of record JAULJZ010157133.1, on the reverse strand, counting down.
GCACGGCGTTTTGGACAATCGGTTTTTTTTTTCTTTTGCACTACATTTGGTGCAGGGCTTCTTGTGTAGTGATTTTTGTGCAGGGTTTTCTGTGCAGTAGGATTTTTTAGCACTGCATTTGGTGCAGGCATTTTGTGCAAGTTCCATAATGCGGTTGGTTTTTTATGCACTACATTTTGTCGGGGGTTTTGTGAATTTTGTGCAGTTGGCTTTGTATGCAGGGAGGATTTATGCAGGGAGGGTTATTTCTGCTGAGGGTTTTGCATGCAGTGGGGGGTTTTTGTGAAGCTGGTTTGTGCAGGGGGCTTGTGCAGCTAGTTAGTGCAGCCTCCACCACTTCATATTTTGGCATCTTTACTTTTTGAAGTAGGAGCAGTGAAGGCCACAGAGTATCTTCAGTTTTTTGGAGGTGTAGGAGCAGTGAAGCCCACACGGAGCATATTCAGTTTTTGCATCTTCTACTTTTCTGTATAGATCAAAGTACAAGTCATGGCTTTTGTAATTCATAGAAAACATTTGTTTTGTGTATGGCCATGTGAACTGATTTTGATGATTACCAATCAATATAATGAAATAATGTTCATAAATCCTCATTTATGTTAAATTAGCACATGCATAATTCATCTATTAATTACTGGAAAATACATATAACAAATAACAAAATACAGGAATATGTCTTACAGAAAGCATGTGTTCAAGTTGATTTCTTTGGGATGTCCTCTTCCTGTTGAGCTCTGGAATCTTCTTTCTTCTCCATGACTTGTTGTATACCTTCTTGATACCCTTCTATGAAGCTCTTGAGTGCATCTCTATATGCTGAAGCTCTTGTCATGTAAACACGCTGCAATGCAGGCCTAAGCGTCTCCATCCCACCTCGGGCAGCCACCGCTATCAAATTAATTCCAGGTATCAGATATCGAAAGATATCAGAATCGAACATAAAAAGAAAATAAGTTCAAAGAACAAAAGCGATGTAAAATTCAAGGAAACAGTTCTTTGCAAGTAGTTAAGCCCATTAGCGTAAGAACAGAAGAAGCCTATCAAACAGGAAACATGGTCGACATTATTAAAATAAAACCATTTTTTACTGTTCTGGATGGAGATCCAGGAATGTCAAATTTGCAGCAGTCATTCTTCACGGTCTTCACATTCTATACCTACACCCTGAAAAATCTAATCCAGTTTATATCAATGTTAAGTAAATCATGTGATCAACTATAAAGATCTAGGTTGTTATTTAATCAAACAAAAATTTTCTGAAAAATGTAGATACAAAGGAAAGTGTCATGATTACAGGTAAAAACTAGAATCCGAGTAATGATTACAACAAATATTCTGAGCACTGATACATCCAACCCCAGCAGACCTATGTTGATAAGTGATACAAAAGACAAAGAAGCGTTATACAGCTAAAAACTAGACCAATTTCGCCCAGCAGTATTCACCACTGACATTTATTTGATGAACTTTATACTAGCAACCATCAATTTTTATTCCAGCCATGTCATGTATAATCAGGTCAAGAGTCAGTAGTCCTTTTCAGTGATATTTTTCTCTGTATATTTTTAGCTTCCCCATAGTTGATGGAACAAGGCTGCTGAAGTTTATCAGAAAACATTTTCGGCCAAAAGATGAAAAAGGAAAACAGGTAGAAATATGCAACTGAAAGCATTTAATGAGGAAACCATATGACACCAATGTTCCATTAAACTGTGATAATCTATCAAAATAAATAAATAAATGAAATCCAGAAGTTTCTAACATGTTAACTAACTAGGCACTACTACTATTTTTTTAAAATCATTCAGTGGCTTGCAATGATAACTGAAATTATAAGGGACAAAAAATGTAAAAAAAATAATAATGACAGATTAATAGATTGTTCAAATACTCAAATTAAATAATAACAAATCAATTAAAAAATATAAAATTATCACATCCTAATTGGTAGTTATACTTAAATTAAATAATAACCGATTAAAAAGACAAAAGTCCCAATAAACTTCATCTCACCATTGGATTGTTTAGAAAGAAGAGAATCTCTTGGATCAATAGATACATGTCATATCAATCATTGTAACTTGTTATACATATAGCAAATTACCCATGCGCATGAGACTCTCAACAATAAATGAGCAAATTTAACTGGTACACCATCTTTTTATTTTCATAAAATTATAAAACCCAATGCTTAATGGTAACCAAAAAAAAAATGTTTTACTAAAAAAAGTTGTCGAAACTACAAATAAATAATAAGTGAATCTCACAAGGTGGAAAATAAAATCAATCCACTAATACCATTAATAAATGCTATCTATCTAGAAACTTGGTCGATGGTCCATATTTTTCCTATGGAATGCAAGATTTCACATTTTGACTCAGAATAAGTCGGTCAGTTGCGATCAATTGAAATCACATTTAGAATTGGATAAGTTCCAACAATTCTTATGAGATTAGTGGGATTTGAAAGAAACAATTTTCCTAAATTGATCTAGCAACTGTTTTTTTTTTCAGACGAGGGAGACAAATATCACATTAACCTCCTTAAATTGTACTAAAGATTGTAAATTTGCCACATAGATTATGCTTGCAATTTGAAACGGGGGGAGAGAGAGAGAGAGAGTAGTTGGTAAGTATTTTTCTTCCTCTACTGTCGGATGAGTTTATTGCTATTGTGTTCCATACTTCCATCAGTTGAAAGAGTCTAGGAGACGCACAGAATGGGCAGAACAGAACACAATCAAGAACTCAACAAATATATGATATGTGTTTCTATATTCCTAATATAAATGCAACAGAGTTCAGAAACAAAAAGACTGATTTGGACAATAATGTGCCATCATAATGAGGGTTTACGGTTCACATCGTCCATTGTTAAAAGTATCAACAAGATTTAGATGTTAGAACTACATTGTTAAATTGGACAAGGGGATTTACGAGAGTATACTCCAACAAACCATATTTTTGAGTTCATAATCTATAATGTTCCTTTTCCAAATAAATTAATAATCCACATTCCCGGTAACAATGCTTAGAATTTTCTTAAAGTTAAAGCCCATCTTCCCTTCTTAAACTTCTCCTTTTATCTCCATAAAGCAACCTGAACCAAGACATTGTTGAAACAGTACCATTCATAGCCCAAAAACAATCCCTTTCTCAGCCCCAAAGTCTTAACCTATTAAGTCTGAACAAACCTAATAGCCTCATTACCCATTTGTCTTCAATTCCTCTATAAATCTTAACCAACCAATTATGAAAATCCAACCTCTGCTCTAAGCACCAACTGGCAACACCGCTAACCTCTCAGTTAACCTGATACGTGATACTTTTTTAAGCCTTTTTCCAGGAGTTTTGTCAAATAGATAAGCCAAAATTTTACATCATTGGTTTGAAAATATTTGGTAGGAATTTCTCACCAAGATCCTCCAATGTAGAGGGTTCTTTCTCTTTTGTTGCACCATTTACTTTATTGGGCTTCCCATCACTATCGTCATCCTTCTTATAGTCGTTAGGCCGAAGATCAGGACCAATATCTCTTACCCAACTTGCAGCATAAAGTCTGGATGCTTCCTTCAGCACCTAATGGATAATCATAGAGAAGTTTTACTACTTGTCAGTAAATGCATGTCATTTTAATTCAAGTTCACATGTGAGGAAGTGTACATTTGTGATTATGTGTGAACCCTATATAAGGCTGTAGTCGAATAAAAGAAAGAAGTATAAATATAGAAAGAATCATACACCAATTAATCAAGCTAACACTGAATAGAAACTAAATTGTCTCAAATATATGATTAGAGATAATTCCGAAACCTAGCTTATACTCCATTCCAAAAAATTTAACCAAGTAAGCTCATATCAACTAGCAAATGGCAACAAGAGACACTTGAGATGTGGTCCTACATGTTTCCCATAGATGTCATCCTCACCTTGCTATGGCTTTAAACCAGCAGTCCATTCAGAATCCATTCCACCACTATACTTCCAATGTGTTCATTACAAATCCAAATACACAAATGGTACCACTGATGGGTTTCATACTTAAATGCAACATAAAACACGGTAAAGCTATCTGAAAAGTGAAATTGAAACAAGATATACAACCCGTACCACTAAGATTTGAAGCAAATCATATATATCAACATAAAAATAAAAAAAAAAGAATGATAAAGAACACACCAGATATCGCTCTTTCCAAGTTAGTTTTCGACGCTTCTTGATATGTGGCGGATCAGGCAAAGATGAAGGGAATGCAATTTCTTTGAGATCATAACGAACATAATCATAGAATTTCCTCAAGACTACTTTTAACTTCATTATGACGCTTGAAGCACTTCAGAATACTCTGCAAAGAAGAGGATGCAAAGCAAGTGCATTTCTTATAATTCTAACAAGATTATAGAAATTAGCAACAATACTTGCTGCTCATAAAGACCCACCATTCATGTCGTAAATGATGAAGGTATAATTATCTTCCAGACAAAAGAAAAAGATTTGAATTCAAAAGGATCACAGAGAGAACCAAAGTGATTGGATTTCACTGTTTGCATGATTGTTGCAAACTGTTATTCTTTTTGTCCAGAAAATAGAGAAAATAAACACAGAAAAAGCATCTGCTAGAAAAACATTTTCAAAACCTGATCTCAGGTGCTTCTTATTCTTAAAGCTGGCTAAGAATTTATTATCCTCAACTTCAACGTGATGCTTGGGCGAGGTTTACCACCTCCCCAACAAAGAATCAACACTGCCTTGGTTAACATGTCAGCTAAATTTTTGCAGCCTCAGATCTTCTTGTGTGTTAACACCCCATCATCCAAAAGAGATCTGACAGAGTGATAACAAAGCCTGATGTGGTGCTTGGTTCGTGAATAAAATGTTGAATTCTTTGCCAAATGTATAGCACTTTGACTATAACTGTGGACAACATTTTTCACCCTCTTGAAACCCAATTCTGCCAACAAACCCGGTAACCAAATAATCTCTTTGCTAGCCTCTGTTGTAGCAACGTACTCTACCTCAGTAAAGAATAAAGCAACAATCTTTTGTATCTACGAAACCCAACTAACTATTGTAGTATCTACTGTAAAAACGTATCTAGTAGTGCTTCGTCTATGATCAACCTTGCTAGCAAAGTCTGCATCTCCATAGCCTTGTAGTCTCAACTTGCCTTTCCCAAAGCATAAGATCTATTAACAGTACCCCATAAATATCTCAACATCCACTTCCCTGCTTCCCAATGTGTCTTTTTTGGATTTGACATGAACCTGCTAACAGTCCCACTACATGGCCAATATCTTATCTCGTTCAAACCATGGCGTACATGAAACTTCCAATGGCTCTCTGTCTTTTTCTGTCTCGGAAGACTGATCCTTGGATAGATGAAAATGACAGACCAATGGCATGCTAACTGCCTTAGCATCACTCATGTTGCACCTCTTTAGAACACGACTGATGTACTCAACATGAGACAACAGTAGAGCCTATTTGCTTGTGTCAAATGATTCTCATCTCAAGAATTTGCTTTGCTGAGCCCAAGCCTTTCATATCAAACTCCTTCGATAGTTGCTTCTTCAACCTTCTGATCTCGTCCATATCCGGTCCAACCACTAACATGTCTTAACCATATAAAAAGCCAGAAGAAGCTAAGTTTTTCCTCCCATGGTTCTTAACAAAATTACAAATTTACCCTTAAGAAGAAGCCAAGTTTTTCAAGCCGGAAGAAGCTAAGTTTTTCCTCCCATGGTTCTTAACAAAATTACAAATTTACCCTAAAGAAAAAGCTAAGTTTTTCCTCCCATGATGTCTCAACAAAATTACAAATTTACCCTTAATTAATAGAAAAATTTATAGTTTTGTCCTTTTGTTGCAATTCCGATAATATCTTTAACAAATTTTATTTATTAACTCATTTATAATTATTTCAATTCATATGTTGTTATTGCATATGTTTAATAGACGTATGTTATCGATACAATATATAATAGATTACTTATAATGATCATTAGATCACGTGTAATTATGGTGATGAAAATATTATTAACAATTAATTGTGTATAATGATTACAAATATTTTTAATTTTAACTTTTGTGATATGATACTTTACATAATAATATTTATTGTCAAAATCTTAACTATATAAAAAGTCGGACAAATTTACCCTTAATTAATAAGAAAAATTACAATTTTATCCTTTTGTTTCAATCCTAATAATGTCTTTAGCAAATTTTGTTTATTAACTCATGTATAATAATTATTTCAATTCATATGTTGTTATTGCATATGTTTAATAAACGTATGTTATCAATAAAATATATAGAAGAAATTAGTTGTAATGATCATTAGATCACATGTAATTCTGGTGATGAAAATATTATTAACAATTAATTGTGTATAATGAACCACAGGAAGAAGCCAGGGTTTCTCATCCTATGGTTCCTAACATAAAATTACAAATTTACCCTTAATAGAAAAATTTATAATTTTATCCTTTTGCTTCAATCCCAATAATATTTTTAGCAAATTTTATTTATTAACTCATGTATAATCATTCCAATTATATGTTGTTATTGTATATGTTTAATAGGCGTATGTTACCAATACAGCATATATAAGAGAATAATTGTAATGATCATTAAAGCACATATAATTCTGGTGACAAAATTATTGAGTATAATGATTACAAATATTTTTAATTTTAACTTTTATAATATGATACTTTACATCATAATATTTACTGTTAAAATTCAAAATTAATTAAAATTAACTATATATTAATAATTATATTTATTTATCGATAACAATTAATTTAGCACATGCAGAGCATGTGCCAAATACTAGTCATTAATAAAAAATAGTAGAATAATATAGTTGGAATTGAACCTTTTGAAGTAGCAGTAGTGGTCAACGTTGCATTTGTAATAGCCATTCTTCTGTATGAACCTATTAAACTTTTTGTACCATGGTCTTGTTTTAAACCATACAAGCTCTTCTTTAATATGCACCCAAGCTTCTCTTTTTCAGGTTGTTGCATATACATCTCCTTTTTTCAGGTCACCATGGCGGAAAGCAGTTTCCAATCTGCTGCAACAATACTTAAAACTGCTGAGAAGATATCAGTGTAGTCAATTCCTTCTTTCTACTGAAAGCCTTTAACCAGTATTCGTGTCTTGTATCTGTTGGAGCCATCGTGCTCCTCTTTTACTTGATATGCCCATTTATTTAAGAGCCTTCTTTCGCACGAGTAACTTCGCTAGCTCCTATGTCTTGTTAAAGATAAAAGGCTTCCTCTCATCTTTCAATGCAAGCTCCCACTTGCTAGCATCCTTCACCTGACATGCCCATCATAGCATTTAGGTTTTCTTCTATTAGTGAGTAATAAGTAATTCACGTATTTTTTGTTCGGTACATGGGCCGAGATCTCTTTAGTACCACAGTAGGAGTTGGGGATTGAGGTGAATCAAACTGTTGTGTGTACTCTGAACAATAGGTCCCTCTAACTTGGGACTCTCAATTGTCTTCTGAGTCACAATGCTATCTGGAGAATCATCCAACTCGGCATACACAGGATCACTCTGTGCTGAATTACTAGTGGGTGTTGTGTGTCTATACTCATTACCTTTTCATTGAATATGACATCCTTGCTTCGAATCACTTTGTTATTTTGGTCATCCCAGATATGGTAACCAAACTTATCCTCGCCATATCCAATGAGAGTGCATTTTAGTGCCTTGGAGTCAAGCTTACCCCTAACATGATCACTAGTATTCATATATGCTACACAAACAAAGACTTTCAAATGTGAGAATTTTACCTCTTATTTGCTCCATACCTCCTCTGGTATTCTGTGCTCTAATGGTATTGACCACCTCAATTGATTAGGTATGCGGCTGTAATGACTGCTTCTTTCCAAAACTGCTTTAGTAGATCCAACCATATACTCATGCTTCTGGCTCTCGCAGTTAGTGTTCGATTCATGCATTTTGCCACCATAAACCCAAAAACAACTTTAGTAGACTCGACTGTATACACATGCTTCTGGCTCTATCAGTTAGTGTTCGATTCATGCGTTCTGCCACACCATTGTGTTATGGAGTACCCAACACAGTTCTTTCCAATTTGATACCATTTTAATAGCAAGACTTTTTGAATCTGGTCTCCTCATACTCGCCACCATTGTCGAATCTCAACTTCTTGATTCTTAATCCTGTCACATTCTCCATTATGGTTTTTCATTTCTTGAACGCATTGTACACTTCAGATTTATGTCTCGAGAAATATAGTCATGTCTTCCTATAATGGAAATTCACTGAGATTTCATCATTGTGATCATAGCACTCAAATTATTATATGATGTCCTGGCACAAAAATGAGAAAAATAAGGGTTATGTACTATCGTCAATAAAAGTCACGAAATAGGATTTTTTGCCAATTGACGAGACAATAATCGATCCCCTGACATATGTGTGAACTAACTCAAGTTTCTTTCTTTGGAGTTCTGCCACTTGTGTTGAAACTGACTCTCTTCTGCTTGCTAAAGATACAGTTTTTACACAAGTCTATATTAACTTACTGCAATCCTGGTAGCTTCCCTTTCGAGTGCATTACCATGAGTCTTTTTTCACTCATATGACCGAGTCTCTGATGCCATTGGTTGAAATCCTTTTCGCTTGCAGCAACTATAATTGATCCGCAAGCATCTGCTATCATGTAGAGAATTTCATTCTTCTTGCCACGTGTAACAATTAATACACTTCTAGAAATGTTCCAAGTATCACCATTGAAGTTTGTAACATAACCTTCAGCTGCCAACTGCCCTACTGAGATTAAGTTCTTCCTCAGGTTGGGGATATGTCTGACATTCTTCAATTTCCATACAAATCTATTCAACTTAATTTATATTTCCCCTTTGCCAACAATGTCGCGGGGTTGGTCATCACCAAGGTATTAGGGGTGGATATCATGTCGTATTGTACTCATGTCATGTCATATCGTATTCGTGTTAGAACTATCTCAACATTACCCGACTTATTAAACAAAGCGTGTTACTTATCCTAACACTAACACTACCTGTTTATAAACGGGTCAACCTTTTTATGCCACACCAAACACAAATAGAAGTAACCTACTAAATAGGTTATATAATACCTATTATCCTTTAACGTGTTTAATAATATATTTAACAATCTCTTTAATTCACACTTTTAATTCTATGCATATTTCAACTATAAAATTGCGAAGTAAGATGGTGTTGTCATCTCGCGGGATCGCGTCGTCGATGTCGTGGAAGGAATGAGCTGCCATCGTCGAGCAAAGATTGCATTGTCATTGTCGTTGAGGTATACGAATGTCAACCGTCGTAGAATTATAGAAAGAATGAAAGATACTAATGCTTTGAAACATAATCTTAGCTTCGTAGATGGTATGTAGCACAGAGCAGCAGTATGTAAAATGTTAAATCCTAACTCTAAATAAACTAAAGTCAACAGACCTAACATAACAAGATGGCACTTTTTCTAATTAAACTTTGTTCTTTTTTGGCCGTAGAGGAATAGTAATAGCACTATCTCATTATATATATATATATAATATTTATATATACAGGTTCTATAGGTGTTTTTAACGGGTTTCAAATCTACTGTGTTTTGGGTTGACAAGAAAACTAAATGGGTTAGATGGGTCATTTTTTGCTTATACGGATTCAACACTAACCCAACCTGCTTATTAAATGTGTTATCGGGTCGTGTCAATTTTTACTTCATGTCGAGAAATGGCAAACACTAATCTTCTAATTTCGTATAGGGTTTGAATCATGTTAACGTATCGTGTCAAAAATCCCCACCTTTCAAGGAGTTCATTGTGTGAAGTAGCATGGAATGATTCTCCAAAGTCAAACACGAAGATTCTTTCTTGCTTTCCAAAAAGCACATTAGTGCCTCTTTGGAAAGCAAGGAAGAGTTGTTAACGTATCGTGTCAAAAATTTCCAACTTTCAAGAAGTTTGTGTGTGAAGTAGCATGGAATGATGCTCCAAAATTTAACACGAAGACTCTTCCTTGCTTTTCAAAGAGCATATTAGTGCCTCTTTGGAAAGCAAGAAAGAGTCTTGTTAACGTATCGTGTCAAAAATTCTCACCTTTCAAGGAGTCCTTTGTGTGAAATAGCGTGGAATGATGCTCCAAAGTCTAACACGAAGACTCTTCCTTACTTTCCAATGAGCATATTAGTGCCTCTTCTGCTCCCGAGTTACAGGCAACAATTACTTTCATCTTCTTTTTTGGATCCCTATTTGAGGCTTTGCATTCATTTCTAAACTATCCGGCCTTGCCTCATTTCGATCACTCAACCGTCTTTGAGTTGTCCTAATTCTGGGAATTATTTCAATTTTTTAGATTTCTTGACCTTGATCTTTCGTTCCTTGATTTGTCACGGTTCCTCGATATGTTATGCCCATTTCCTCTGTTTGAATTTCTACCTCCGTTTTCCACATTCAAAGCCGATCCTAAAGTATAAACATTATCTTACCTCTGTTTGAATTTCTACCCCTGTTTTACACATTCAAAGCCGATCCTAAAATAGAAATACCATTTGGCTGGATCTTGATCTCCTCAGTCAAAATCATACTAATAACAACATCAAACTTCAATTTTGATTTTCCTACAAAGCCATTAATCGCATTAATTGTGCCTTTCCAACTCTCGGGTAGCTGTCCAATAATTAAAAAGGCTCGGGTTTCATCATCGAAAGTGATTATATAATTACAGTATATTCTAATAATGTTGATAATGGGAAGTTATCCCAACCATGTATTCTCCCCCCCCCCCCTCTTCAAACTCATGATGCGAGCTTAGAGAGTAGGTTCAGTAGGAAACGAAAGCGAGTTGCAGTATGAGTCTTGGTGAAGAAATTAGCAAGCTGCAAGGTGGATGGAACAAATGGTAGGGAGATAGTGCCCAACTGAAGATGATGACGTACAAAGTGGCAAACGATCTCAATATATTTGGTACGCTCATGAAACACATAATTATAATTAATTTGGATGGCACTCTTATTATTACAGTATAAAGAGGTAGGAGACAAAGATGGTACACCTAGATTAGAGAGAAGCCATCAAAGCAAGACAATTTCAGCACTAGCATGGGCCATTGCTCGATATTCAACCTTGGCAATGGATCAGGCTATCTCTGACTGTTTCTTACTTTTCCATAACATAAGATAATCACCGAGAAAGACACAAAAACCAGTTGTGGACTTCCGATCAGAAATATCACCAGCCCAATCAGCATCTACATATGCCTGAAGAGTTAACAATGAGGTGAAAGATAATAACAAATTCTAAAAGATAGTATGCCGAACATAGCGAATGATGCGGAGTAAAGCTGCCTAGTGGGTAGAGCGTGGAGCCAAGACAAATTGACTAACTACATGAACAGCATAAGCGATATCAGGATGTGTCACGATGAGATAGACCAGACACACAACCAACTCGCGATAGAGAGAAGGATCCTCAAGTGGCACCCAGTCAGTGAAAGAGAACTTAGAATGCAATTCAATGGGGCTGTCAACAACTTTATCGTCAGTGAGGTGGGTGCGGTGAACAACTTTATGAGTATATTTAGTTTGAGAAAGAAGATAACCCTTAGGAGATGAATGTTGATCAAGGGAAAAAGACGACATGGCAACGCCGGAAGCCACCGGAATATAAAGACTTTCCAGAATGCATAGATCACCAGTTCTACGCCCTGTCCCAATTTGCTTCTTGAACGTGCGTTCCTGAACAACATAACCAAAAGTGTAACAAGCCGAAAAAAAAATATATAAAACTAAAATAAAAATAAAAATAAAAATAAATTAAATTAAATAAATTACTGTTATTTGAATGGAACTAGGATTGCAACCGACGGGCAAAGGGAGATTGATATCCCCTCATTCATTAAATCGACGAATCAACCCTCCATTCATTGAATTGACGAATCAAACCCCTTAATTTGTAGATTCAATGTTCAATTGGGGCTGGGACGAGTATAAATTGGAGGGCTTTGAGAGGTTTTCGGCACAAGAGAGTAGGAAAAAAAAAAAAAAAAAGAGAGAAAGGAGAGTTACCGTCAGCCACTAACCTCGCCGACTCCCATCACCGAAGTTGCCAATCTCATCGCTAACCACCATCGGCACCGACCACCACCGACGACGCCCTCGACGACCTCGCCAACCATCACTGCCGCTGCTAACAAGCCTGACGCCGCTAGTTTATCCTTCGATTCCTTCGGTACCCTCTCTCCTCGTTTCCTTCTCTG
>JAULJZ010157122.1:2048-28044 GCA_032270985.1 Heliamphora pulchella | reverse complement strand
GATCTACGGTTTTTGTTGCACACTTCTTTGTTGGTTTATGGGGTTTGATTTTGGTTTATTTCGGCTTTGTTGATCTTACGTTTTTTCTATTTTTTTCCCACAGCATTGCGAATCTTGCATTCGTTTGGAGCTCACGAGCGATCTTGGCTTCTTCTTTCAAGTATGTTTCTTGCACTCTTTTCTGTTGTGTTGGTTGATCTGCTTATCTTCTCTTTTGGTTCTTCAATATCGATTTAGAGATTTTGTTGCTTATCTTCGTTGTTCGTCACCGGTCTGCTCCTTGCATTTGTTCTCGCTGCCCTTGCTAATCTAGGGTTTTCCTTGCTCTCTTCTTTGTTGCTTTGGGGTTTTTAATTTTCCTTTTACTGCACTTGTTTACCTTTGTGGTTTATTGACTTGTTCTTTTTTTTTTGTTCCAGATCTTCAAAGCTCGTTTGGTCTCGCAACTTTGCGTTGTTCTCGACAGGTCTGCGTGTTGCATTTGTTCTCGTTGTTTTTGCCTGTATTTCTTCATTTTGCTGTTTTTTGCTTAAGTTGCTTTGGCTTTACTTAGATAACTTGCATATTGTATTCTTTACTATTTAGTGATTTCTATTAAGAGTTGTTTTTTGATTGTCTCATACAGTTGGGTGTCAGGTACCGTTTCTTTGCGTCTTGACCTATTTGTTGATTTTGTAGATTCACCTGTAGTTAGAGTAGGCCATTTTGTGATTTTGACCCTTTTTTTATGTTGGTTTGGCTTGTTATACTTTTTGCAAATGGGTAGCCATTCCCTTGATGCTTAATCTTCTATTTGTTATTAGGTACCTCTGTTTGTCAAGAAATATGTACAGCAATTGGTTGTCCTACTCTAATTTCTTTTTGGTTACTTAAATTGAAGAAAAATAAAGAAATCATGCTCTCGTTGAGCATTTAGGAAAAATAAGTATACTTTTTGGTTATGATTTTCTCTTTCTTTATATTGTGCTACATGACTTTTTTACCGTAATGGTTATTGATAAACTTACAAAAATTCAATTACGGATATTATTGAGTTGAAATGACACTACTCTTTCAATTCTCTTTGGGATAGTAACCGTGCCTCTTGGAGTTTGCTATATATAGTGAGGTAATAACTTCTTCTACACTATCAACAACTCTTAATTCTTGTAATTCATTTCTTTTAAAAGCTATATGATTTTACAGGATGTAGGGGTGGAATAATTTGATTATTGTTTGGTATTGTGCCTCTTGAAGTCTACAATATAAAGTGATAGGTAATATCTTATTCTACGCTGTTAATAGCTCTTAATTCTTGTAATTCATTTCTTTTAAGAGCCATATAATGTTACACGATGTAGGGGTGGAATAATTTGGTTAATGTTTGGTTAGGGTGGAATAAAAAATAAGATAGGATTTAGAGTTATTTCTTAACCGTTAAATAAGGAGGGAAGATAATCTAAAAATCTGATACCAATAATACCAAGAGGACCTAGTATTATTAATACCATAAATGGGGTATTAGTAATCTGGTATATGCCGAATTAGTAACACTGGTTTTGCACCTGTTGTCTGATTATTGATGTTTTGGGTCTAAGCAAGGCCACATTTGGTTGTTGAAGAAAAAATGTTTAAATTGCTCTGTTTTGTCCATGCAAACACGTTTTAACTCCGATTTGAGTGTGGTTTGATTTAATAGATTTAAAATTTAATTTTTTATCACCCGTCAGTTTTATGATTTTTCTGATATATGAAAAAAAAATTAGTTGTAATTTTTTATGCTTTTATTTATTGCTAGAAAATTAAATAAATACCATAAATTTGTGAAATTATCACAAATAGTTTGTTTGATGATATGAATTTGATGGAATGTGGGTTTTATATGATGAGATTCATGAAAGACTTAATTAAAGATCGGAACATTTTAAGGAGACCAGATGTAAATTTAATTTTTTACTTCATAGTGTTATTTGTAATTACTATACTAATACAATTTGTTGTTAACTATTTTTTTTTTTATACATGAACTCTTGCAGTTCAATAGTAAAAACTTTTACACGGATTCCGAACTTGATGAAATGCGAGTTGAATGGATCAATATCATTTTAAATAATATATGAGTTCCTCTTTGCAAGGTATTCTTCTTATAGCAAAATCATTTAACTATATATCTTAAAGTTAACCCCATGTATAATATTGTTCTTTTAGCAAAACCGTTTATCTATGAATTACGTGTGGCAGGAAGCTTATGTAGTGACCAGTGAAGAATGTCAAGAGAAAGATACCCAGAGCCTCTGGTGTTTCATGGTGGAAGGCTAGCTTTCTTGCCCACTCAATTGGCAACTCTTTCATGTGACTTCTCCCAAGCATATTCCTAGCTATTTTTAGACTTTTTGTGGGCATTTTCTAGCCATTTTTAAACTCTATTGTGGAAATTTTCCTCCCCTACAAGATGGTTATTTTTTTGGGAAACTTTAAGTGTGGTGTGAACTGGAGCATATTGAACATTTTTTTTTAATTTTAATTTGGAATATGCAGGAGTTATATTATGAAATACATGAGCATTTTAGCGTTTCTTACATATGATGTGTGTGATTGATTGTTGATATTTGTGATGAAAATATTGGGTCAAGTTTAGCTATGTATACTAGATTGGTTGTGTATTTCTTTTGCTGCTTTGATGCTACTAGTGTTATATTGGATTGGTTGTGTACAGTTTTTACAGCTTTTGGTTGTTTTATAGCTTTTGGTGTGTTGCTCTGATACTATTGTAAAAGCTAATAGTTTAAATGCAGGTTGTATATTTTTTACCTCAGTTTTCAACTGAGATTAAACGTATATTTATCTCAGTTTTGGATCTTTTCGGTCTTGATTTTTTACCTAGATTAAAATCGTTTTTACCTCGATTTTGGTTCGTTTTGGTCTCTATTTTTTCCTGAGATTAAAATCTTTTTATCTTGGTTTTGGATTTTTTTGTCTTGATTTTTGGCCGAGATTACAATTTTTTTTGTCTCGATTTTTTACCAAGATTAAAAATAGTTTCTATCTCAGTTTTTTATTGAGAATAAAAGTATCCATTTTTTAATCTCACCCGGAAAGATCTCGGTTTGTAATCGAGATCGATTCATTAAGATCTCGGTTAAAAATTGAGATCTGTTACAATTAATGTAGTAGTGTGATCTAGAGCTATCGTGGTGGCGGAAGACTACAGCTTAGTTTTCTTTTTGTCAAAATCATGCGTTGTACGCCTTTAGGCGATCTAGATTATGCTTATATGGAATTGTATTGAGAGATAAACCCTAGGTATTCGTTTTTAACTCAAATGTTGTATTATTTTGGTTGATGGTTTTACATATAAGGCTTATCTCAATTACTAAAAGGTGTTGATGGACTTTTTTGCATGACTCTGGATTTTGGGGCGTGACAGACGCCATCCCTTTAGCGTGGGTTTTTCCACAAGAATGGCAGGCCAATGCAGATGACGAAGGCGATGAGATGGAGATAAATGAAGAACCGAACGAGGAAGATTTTGATGCTGATGATGAAGAAGAAGAAATGGCGATTAATTTCCCATACGATCTGTTTGAGGCGCCACTACCCGAGTCTGATGAAGACGAAGCAACAGATACCACCATTTACTCTAGTCGCCCAAAGTGCTAAGGCTTCTATGTGGGGGATCATGTGTACGCCAGAATTTGTCCGGAGCACATGTGCATGTGGAGAAAATTGGAGGCTTTTCCACGCTACCTAGAACCAGTACGTGTGATCAAAAAGTGCAACTGGAGACTCTATCGCTTAGACTTCCCTCCTGGATTTAAGACGCAACTGGGAGATATGCTGACCGTAGGATGGATGCAGTACCAGAGACCGACAGATGAGAGAGGAATCATCAATCTGCATGATTCGGCCATCAACTTTGATGACCCTGAGACGTACCGAGAGACTCCGATCGCCATAACCAACAGAGTACAGATGGGGCCGAGTAACGTTTGGCACGTTGAGGTGCAGTGGCGCTGCTACAATATCATCAAGGCGACCTGGGAATGCGAATCGATTGTCCGCCACTTTTATCCACATTTGTTCGTTTAGATGTTAGCATGATAGACTTATACTTTTCCTTTTGACTTGAAGATTGTATGTGTGCTGTGTGAACTTTGACAAAGTTGTATTGACTACGAGTTAAAATGAAATGCAAATCTTTGATGTCAAAATCCTTATAAGTAGTTTCAGAATTGTCAACCTAACTCTACAAATTCCAACCCATAATAAACAACTAAGAACTAGAATAACTCCAAGAATCGTAACGCTTTTTCTTTTATTCTAGAATGGCGGGTAGAAGACCTAATCACCGACAAGCAAATGGACCCACCAACGATGAGGTACCAGAACTAGATCAAGTGCTACGAGAACTGACTGCCAGCATCAACCGCCAACATCAAGTGCTACAAGAACTAGCCACCAGCTCAAGTGCTCAGAGCGAGCCCCGACGTTTCGAGGGGGAGTAGAACTGAGGGAGACAGAGGAACGGCTGAGAGCAGTGAAGGAACTATTCAACTCAATGGGAGTCCAGGATGAGACTGACCGAGTGGCCTAGCTGCCCATCTGCTAGAAGGAGAAGCCGATCATTGGTGGACTCTGATCATCAATACCCAGGAGGTAGAGACTTTGACTTGGGAGCAGTTTGAGAATTTATTTTTGGAGAAATACTTCCCAGCTTCTTTTCGTTAAGGGCAGATCTGAGAATTTTTGGAGCTTAAGCAAGGGATAATGACCGTGACGTAGAATGTGAACCATTTCGAGGAGCTGAGCTGTTTTGCCATGACGATTGTACCGAATGAATAATCTAAGGCATGAAAGATCGAATAGGGCTTGGAGCCATCTATCCGAGCAAGAGTGATCTGCTTGCAACTCCCTACCTATACCCAGGTAGTACACATAGCCCTGCTAGCCGAGACAGATCAAGCTGACTTCAGGAAGACATGGAACCAGAATAAAGGAAGTACTAGCTTCTAAGGATCGGTAATGAGCAACCAAACGTTTATCCCTAGGAAATCGTACCACCGAGAGTACCAACAAGGATAACCAAGAAAATCCTCTAAGACACCCGTGATGCGCTTCAAATGCCGCCAACCAGGACACATGAGGTATGAGTGCCCACGCCTCACACCGAGGAATCTGAGCAATCAACAGTGGAGGTAACCCAAATCCAGCAACCTAGGTTCTCACAACAAGTCCAAGTCACCAAGCTAGCTATTCAGCAGCAAAATGCAAGAGGAAGACCACTGCTCAATAAGAATCCAAAACCGCACGGAAACTTGGGCAATGGACTGAAGCTGGAAATCTCAAGAACAACAATGGGATTCGACCAATAGGAGGCCACATCTTTGCACTACAGGAAGAAGAATTGGAGAACACCCAAGTCATACGATGTATGTTCGTATTATTCAACACCTTAGTGAAAGTACTATTTGATTCTGGAGCATCTCATTCTTTTATATCTCTAGACTGTATAAAGTCCCTGCTCTTAGAACTCGAGGCATTAGAACAAACCCTAAGTGTCATCACACTCTTAGGAAATCAAACCCGAGTAGACTCTGTCTGTAAAGCCTACACGTTACAAGTAACCAGTACCCCTATGACCTGTGACCTACGAGTCATGGATTTCAATGGCTATGATGTGATTCTTGGAATGGACTGGTTATCGGGACACCATGCTATCGTCGACTGTCAACAAGGGAAGATATGGGCGCAAGCAGAAGACGGCACTACTGTGCGAATCTAAGGAGAACGAAGCGAGATTCTAACCCCGAGTAGTGCGAAGGACTACAAATCGAGTAATTTCGTAGAGAGATTAACGTGCCTACTTGCTAGTACGGACATCTCGTCAACCCCTGAGTTACTTCGAGTAGTGTGCGACTACCCCGCACCGTGAGATTGAGTTCACGATAGAACTTCAGCCTGGAATTGCACTGATTTCGATCGCAGCCCACCGCATGGCACCTGCCGAATTGAAGAACCAGCTCTAGGAACTGCTCAGAAAAGGTATTATTCGCCCTAGTACATCACCATGGGGAGCACCAGCACTATTCGCCAAGAAGAAGGATGGAACCTTACGTCTCTGTATCGACTACCATCTGCTGAACAAGATAACAATCAAGAATCGATACCCCATGCCTCATATCGATGATCTCTTCGACCAATTACGAGGATCAGCTTATTTCTCAAAGATCGACCTTCACTCCGGATACCACCAGCTTCGGGTCAAGGAAGAGGATATACCGAAGACAGGCTTTAAAACCCGATACTGACATTATGAATTCGTAGTCATGCCCTTTGGTTTAACTAATGCCCCTAGAGTTTTCATGAGTTTGATGAATAAACTCTTTCAGCCCTACCTCGATCAATTTTTAGTAGTCTTTATAGATGGCATCCTTGTATATTCTCGATCTGAGGAAGAACATGAACAGCATCTGAGAGTCGTCTTGTAAAAATTAAGAGAGTCACGACTCTTTGCTAGAGCAAGCAAGTGTGAATTCTGGTTGCACGAAGTGAAATTTTTGGGACACGTAGTGTCTAAGAAGGGAATAGCTGTGGACCCCGCCAAGGTAGAAGCTATTTTGAAGTGGAAGCTACCTCGGAATGTTTTCGAAGTTTGTAGTTTCCTTGGACTAGCAGGATATTACTGGAGATTTATCCATGATTTCTCAAAGTTGGCACGCCCAATGACCAGACTAATGCAAAAAAGGGTGAAGTTCGAGTGGAATGATAAGTGTGAAACAGCATTCCAAGAGCTCAAGAAGAGGTTAACCAGTGCCCCGATCCTGATCATACCCGAATGAGAGGTTGGGTATACGATGTATTGTAATGCATCAAAGGATGGTTTAGGATGTGTACTAATGCAGAACGGCAAGGTGGTTGCTTACGGCTCAAGACAATTGAAACCACATGAACAGAATTACCCTACCCATGATCTGGAAATTGCAGCAGTGGTGTTCGTGCTAATGTTATGTAGGCATTATCTCTATGGAGAATGATTCGAGCATTTTACCGATCATAAAACTTTAAAGTACATGTTCACCCAAAAGGATCTAAATATAAGACAGCGTCGCTGGATAGAGTATCTAGAGGACTATCAGTTTACATTAGCCTGTCACCCAGGTAAGGTTAACGTGGTGGCCGGCGCCCTTAGCCAGAAAACGAGAAGCACAATGGCTAGTATGGCCTCAAGAGAATGGAATATGATGGGAACGCTCAACGAATTCCGATTCCAACCATTAGAATCAGAGGATGGAAGTTGTGTTTGTTTAACGGTGGCGACAACGAATCTCCGTCAACAAGTCGTGGAAGTCCAAAAGTATGACCAAGAATTCAAATTTATTCGAAGGCATCTGATTGCGAAGGAATCAAAACCAGGATGGGTAGTCAACAAGCATGGACAGTTGACCTACCAAGGACGACTTTTCGTACCTAATGTTGAGAATTTGAGAAGAGACATCCTGAGGGAGCATCACCAGTCACGTTCTGTTGTCCACCCCGGAGAGACAAAGATGTATCATAATTTGAAGAGGCGGCATTGGTGAAATGGCATGAAAAAGGATGTAGCAAGTTTTGTGACCAAATGCCTTACCTGTCAGCAAGTGAAAGCCGAGCACCAAAGACCAAGATGAACCCTTCAGCCCCTGAAGATACCTCAGTGGAAATGGGACACGTTACCATGGATTTTGTCTCTAGACTACTGAGATCGCCAGCAGGAAACGACTCTATTTGGGTAATCATAGATTGCCTCACCAAATCAGCACACTTCCTACCAGTTCGGACTTTCGAGAAGCAGGAGACCCTAAGTCAGAAGTAAATTCTAGAAATCGTACGTCTTTATGGAATTTCGCTATCCATCGTGTCAGATCGAGATCCACGTTTCACCTCATGATTCTGGCAGAGTTTGCAAACCGCCTTAGAAACGGAGCTTTGCTTCAGCACTGCCTTTCACCCACAGACTGATGGGTAATCTGAACGTACAATTCAGACACTAGAAGACATGCTTCGAGCCTGTGTCATGGACTTCAAGGGACACTGGGAGAAACACTTGTCGTTGATCGAGTTTGCTTACAACAATAACTATCAATCAAGCATTGGCATGCCGCCATATGAAGCCCTCTACGGAAGATCGTGCCGTTCGCCGATTTGTTGGACTGAAGGAGGAGAAAATGCACTCCTTGGACCAGACATAGTGCAAGAGACCACCGAGAAGATTCGACTCATTCAGAAACGGATAGCCACCGCACAGAGTCGACAAAAGAGATATGCAGATCAACGACGAAGGCCGCTACGATTTGAAGTAGGAGACCATGTATTCCTGAAGATTCAACCACGAAGAGGGGTGATACGCTTTGGCCAGAAAGGGAAGCTAACTCCTAGATATATTGGACCATTCGAGATTCTAGATAAGGTTGGGGAAATGGCATATCGTCTGGCTTTACTACCTCAACTCGCCAACATTCATGACATTTTCCATGTATTGATGCTGAGGAAGTATGAACTTGACCCTACCCACATTCTGGATTGGAAGGAACTCCATGTTGATGAAGATATCACATTTAAAGAACAACCGGTAAGGATTATCGATCAACAATACTAGATTCTTCGAGGCAAGACCATTCTGCTTGTTCAAGTTCTTTGGAGACACAACATAATTAAAGAATCGATATGGGAGCGGGAAAAAGCTATGAGGGCAAGGCATCCCCAATTGTTTGCAAACTGAGGTACACATGAAATTTTGAGGACGAAATATGTTTTAGAGGGGTAGATTGTAACAACTCGACTCAAATCCCTAGTATTAGGGACGAATAGATAATGAGAACCTAAGTCACTACATGAATAAGAAAAATCCTAATTAGCCCGAAAACCCTAAGTAACCCAAAACCCTAATTTTGACCCGAAAATCCTAAAAGGGACCAAATACTCAAAGGTAAAACCTTAACACTTAGAAAATTATCAGAACAGGTTAAATTAAGTAAATAATATGAAATATTAAATTAAAAATAAAAAATTCCCATAGTTAAGGTAAAAAGACCATTTTGCCCCTAGTACAGTAAAAAATCCTATAAATTCAAAAATTGACACATGGGGACCCAAAATCAGATATTTATGTATAATCAATTAATAAAATACAAAATAACAACAAAAATAACCAAAATGCCCTTGCATGGCCGGCCACCTAGGAGAATGTGCCCAAAAGGCTACTTTTTACCTTTTTAAGCTTAAAAATGAGAAAAAAATGTATAAATTAAGCATTATTTTGACCCAATACCTTTAATATAAGTAATATATATAGTAATATAATATTGTAGGTCAACAAAAGAAAACAAATAAGTATTTAAAGTCTCCACACAATAAATAAGTTTAAAAAATCAATTCTAGCCAAACTAGCTTAATTTCGGGTAAAAACCTACACTTATTTAATTAATTACTATCAAAATTATGATAAATCATGAAAACACTAAATTAATTATAAATACATTAATATAATAGGTTTTAGTAGGTTTAGACACCAAAAAGGTACATAAAATTAATATTTTATGCAATTATATTCACAAAAATATACCCAAATACAAATTAAAAACCAAATTAATTACCAAATTAGCTTTTTAGTCTCCCAAACACTGCCATGCAGAAATTACACATGCCTAAGGTCTGAAATTTTATGCCTCAAGCCACTCCAACCTCCCATGCAACCAATAAGAGTTCAAAAAATTCAAATTTTAACTTTATGTAAAAATTATTCTCCATTTTAAAGTTTTCTATAAAAACAAAGCACAAACCCCCCATTCTCTACATGTATTTTGGCTGAGACAAGAGGGAGAGCACCACAAAAAATACTCAGTGTTTTAAGAGAGAAAAAGGAGAGAAGGAGGAAGGAAGAAGGAAGAGGGAACTAGGAGGGACCAAAGAGTAAGCATTAAAGCAAAAACCTATTCTTCTTCAACCTTTGTAGCATCAAAAGAGGTAAGCAACTCCCTTAAACCTTCTAATATTCTCCCTCAATATACCCCTCACTCCATCTCTATAACGAACCCTAAGAAAAGGAAATGAAGAATAACTCAAAAAAATGCGTTGTAGATGCAAATAGTGAATTGCTAGGGTGAGATTGTGCTTTGTATGTACTTGCATGTGTATGTTTTTAAGTTTTATGGCTTAAAAATATTCTGAAATTTTGGTTTATGTGATTTTAAGTCTTGCATGCAAAGAAAACACATCAAGAATGCACACAACACATGCTAAGCAACTAAAACCATAAGTTACCTGATTTTCTAGGCTTACCTACATTCTACCACTAACTTTAAAACATCATAACTAAATGTAGAAAATGATCTTAAAGCGATATTTGTGTCTAGACCTAGATTTTTGAGTTCTCTTCCATAAAAAATTGGTTTTAAGTGATTTCGTAGGGTAGAACTTCAGATATGTCATTGTTTCCAAAAAATGTCAGATCTTGACCACTCTGAGTTGCAGACCTAAAAATCGTAAGTTAGATTGAGAACCGAGCTTAGGTCAAAATATGAAACTTGTAGAGGATATATTTATCTTTCTGTCCACCACATATGAGCCAAAAAGATAAAGTCTTGCTAGGTCAAAGCCCTTCCCAAAGTCATTGTTGAGGTTCAGTGACTGACAGACCTCTCTGTCACACATTTTGTGAGACCCAAAACCTAACTTTTTAGAAGCCAAATCCAAAAGTAGTAAACCTGAAAAATGTAGCTAACATATTAAACTAACTACTGAGCAAAAACCAATCCAAAATACCCTTGGATGATACCCCAAAAGTTTTTAGCATTCTCTATTAAAAACACACTCTGCAGACCCTTTTTAGGCTGACTAAACCCATTTTATAAATTGGCTAGAATCTCAAACTTTTTCCAAACAACTTGCCCTAACACAAAACATAAAATTTGTAGGGCACATCGTAAACTAGAACCCCACTAAATATCAGAGGCATTGCCCTTGAATTGATGCCCCAAAACGGTGACCAACATAGGACTAAATTCTGCACTTTTCTCTGTAAAGTGCTGAATGGTTTTTCATAAATTAAAACAAATGACCTTTTTTCCCTAGGATCTAGCCTTAGTGCTAAACATGAAAGTTGTAGGGAATATGTTTATCTAATTGGTGTTCAAAATACATAAATTAAATCAATGTCTATGTGCTTAAAAATACTGTCGTAATTTTCAAACTAGCAATCAAACTTTTACCTAAAATTGGCTAAGTGTTCAAATAACGTGTTACTTGTGGAACTTGAGTGCGTGAACCTCATATGAACTTTTTAAGTAATTAGTGTATGAAAATGATAATTTTGACAAAGTGAACTTATGCCAATAGTTCGATTCTATGTTGCCTAAGTTATGATTATGTTTCGTATGTTTGTACTTGATGCCTTAGCAAGTTGTACCATGTGCCATGTCATATTTATATACCATGAAATGATTAATTGTACATGAGAGGCATATTGCACGTCATAAGCATTCCTACATTTCATCTTGGGTTATTGGAGTCCCTTTCGTATCCTCCAATTCGGTTAGATGACATGGAAATTATTTATTCAGTGGTTGTGCATCTAGGGCATTCCCTGGTTGCCATATTTGATATTAAATTGGAGGTTTTTATTATAAAAGGGAGATTTAGGCACCACGGGTTCGTCGTTAGCTTTATTTAGACTTTGGGTTGATGCTTAATGAGTATCCTAGTACTTAATGTGGGACCGTTGGCCCATATAAGGGTGGCTGATAAACAGGGTGGCCCGCCTCCACGCCGTTGCCAATGAGTAAAACGGCTAATGCATGTACCCAAGGCGAGCGTTTACCTTTCGCAATGAGGCTAGGATAGGTTAAGGATCAATGTACCATCAAGTCTATTTTGTAATTCTCAGTGTGAAATTCATGACACTGTTCTGGAAGTACTTGGAGTTGGGCATTTGCATTGCATTCATCTGCATCATGCACTCACACTACTGTTCTTATATGTGCTCATCCTGTTGAAAATAATAATTTACCTATATCTCTACCCCCTTAACTTTGCATTGGGTATTATACGATATGTATTGTAGAATATCTTATCGTGAGTTTGTTAGACGGCTTAAGAAATTTGCTTCTAGGCTCCAGCTCATGGCATTCGTGCCACAGGTCAAGAAGAAGGACCCTTTGAGGAAGATGTGTTCGTCGAGGAAGAAGACTACAAAGAAGGGGGAGAGTGGCAGGACCAGGTCAACCCCAATGACGTAGCTTGAAGACGTTGGACGTTTACTTTTTGAATCTTGTGTTCAGTTTTCCATGGGCATATTGTAACTTTTGATAAAATTTTCTGGATGACTGTAATTATTAAGTATTTTGAACAAACTCAGAACTATTAATGATGTAGTAACTATCTTATGTATCTAAAAATATTCGGCTAGAATATGTCCTTTATTTATAGTTACATATGTCCTGACGCGCTCGGGAAATAGGGCGTCACATATCAACTACAAATCAAACAGCGTCATGTCCTTTAGGCAATCTAGGAAGTCTCGATATGAAGTCCATCATGATGTTCTCCCACTTCTATTCTGATACTAGCAACGACTGTAACAACCCTGCTAGTCTCTGATGTTCCACCTTTACCTGCTAACAAGTAAGGCACCGAGAAACAAACTAAACCACATCCCTCTTCATTCTCTTCCACCAGAACTGACGGCACAGATCATGATACATCTTGGTGCCTCCTGGGTGTACTGCAAGACGAGAATGATGAAAATCATGTAGTATCTCGGAACGGCCCGCCTTTGGCACAAACACTCTCCCTGCCAATCTCAAATCGGG
Organism: Heliamphora pulchella; assembly: GCA_032270985.1. NCBI lineage: Eukaryota > Viridiplantae > Streptophyta > Magnoliopsida > Ericales > Sarraceniaceae > Heliamphora > Heliamphora pulchella. Next base: position 15,220 of record JAULJZ010157122.1, on the reverse strand, counting down.
CTCACAACCCGTCTCGTGGTGTCTTTTCTACTAGCAAAATGATCCAATAACATCTGAGCCTCTTGATCTGTCTGCTGAACCTCTATCACACGAGTAACCAACATAGGTCGTGAAACCACTGAAAATAAAGTCGCACCCTTTCCTGTCTCCCCGAGACATAGATCAAACTCACCAACCTCCCCAAGCATGTCCCATTCTCGTATGGCAATGAAAGCTAATGAATCATGAGATCTCTTGCTAAGTTTGACACCTTTCTCATGTTTTTAAGCTTAAAAGAAAGCAAAAAGCTACTTTTGGCACAACTTCCAAGGTGGTTGGCCGTTAAGGGGTAGTTTTGTTATTTTTGATGTTATTTTGTTTGTTGCTACTTAATTGTACTTAAATACCTGATTTAGAGTGTCCATGTGTCAAAATTTAGATTTTTAATACTTTTTATTGTACTATGGGTAAAATGGTCATTTTACCCTAATTATGAGAAATTTTAATTTTTAATCTTATTTTCATGTTATTTACTTAATTTAGAATGTTGGAAGATTCTCTTGGTGTTAAGGTTTTGCTTGCTTGAGTTTTGGACTTTTTTAGGATTTTCATATCGAATTAGGGTTTCGGGTTGAGTTAGGATTTTCATCCTTCTAGCGATCTAAGATCTCATCAGATAACCGTTGCTAATATTACTGTTTGGGCTGGGACTTTACACGGGTCATTATCAACTGGGTTGTTACAACTAGGGTCCAAACTGGGTCATTACATAAACCCTTTTAATGTTGTGTTTAACATGTAAATTGATGGACTATTGAACTTGGGTTAAAATTAAAGTCTTGAATTTGATGTACAACTCGATTATATCTGTTTAAAATTAAATGCTTTGTGATATTTGTCATGTTGGTTTACTTATGTGAATTGAATATTGTTAGATGAAAATTTAAGATTTATTTAGAAATTATAAATGGTTTATTGTTAAATTAATTTATGATAAATTGATTTATTAATGTTGACGAAACATTGTTGGATATTTGAGACTTGTTGGGTAATTAGAAATTATTGAATAAATTTAACCATAAGTTTGGTATTGATGGAATTAATTGAAGCATAACTTAGGCTTGAACAGCTCCGCAGTGAAATACCAAAAACTTGCATAAGCTAGGACCACGTGCCCACGGGTTAGCCCCAAAACGTGGATGTGATGGTTGTCGTGGTGAGTTATAGGGCGACCTATTCACCAAAGGATTCGCGTAGCCTGTTCGGGGAATAGGGTGAGGTTTCTATAAGCTACGCCCGACGTTAGTTCTCTAATGTGATTAATGAAATGAGTTGGATATGTGGATAAAGAATTGATGAATTAAAAGAAAGTGAATGGTTGGTAATAAATATGGGTGAGTTAGTGCTCGATGATTTATAACAAAGAAAATAAAAATATGGAAGTGAGAACTCAAGCAAGATAAAAGAAAATACAATTAAAGAGAAGAAAAGAAGAAATGGTAAGAAAGAAAGGTATAATGAACGTATAAGGAAAGTCAATGAATTAGTAAAAGAATGAATGAATCCCGAAATAAGAGTGTGATTCTGAGTATTAAATATGATTAATGATGATTGCATAATATCCTGTCATTTACACCTCACAAGTCATGCTTTGCACTATTATTAGTCTTTATTCAACGAGCTTCGGCTCACATTTGTTGCATCAAATGTTTTACAGGTTGAAATGAAAAGGATGAAACATGAGATGAAACTTGATTATGGGTGAAGTCAAAACAAGAATAAAAGATGGTTTGTGAATTTGAGCATGTAAATTTGTTTCCTTGTACCATGCAAAGATAAGATGAGAAAAATTTGGATGACCGGGAGAATAATGCATATGTAAATCTATGTTTAGATCTCGTGTAGTTGTTCTTTAGATTATGTTTAAAATTGTAAGAAAAAGAATAAATTTTTTTGATTGATGATAGTTGTTGAATAGTACGAATCGTGATTGAGAGTTGAAACCAGGCTGAGTCTGAGTATATATGATTGTTTGGGTTTAACAGATTTTTCAAAAAATTTTGGGATAGTCCAAAAAATAAAGAAAACTCTGCCAAAATTTTCAGTTTTTATACTTAGAGTAATTACAAAGTTTGATTTCTATATGTGAAAACCAACAGGTTGTTTGGATTCTAGAATAGAAACTTGTAGGATTTTTCCCTCTGGCTCATGGGCGCTCAAGCAGAATGGGAGTTCGCTCGAGCGGTGTGTGAGGCGAGAACATTAAGGTGAAGCCGGGCAGTTGACCGCTCGAGCGGTGATCTGTTCGCTCGAGCGGATTAAGCTGCTTTTCGGATTTGATATTTTGTTCATTAAAACAAACCCCTTTTTGGTTGATTAGGCTCCCAACCCTCAACAAGTTCAATAATCTTTTTCTACTGGTTCTTTAAATGCAACTAAAGGGATTTTTAGCCTAAAGCTCTATTTTTTAAGAAATTTTTTCTCATAAGAAGGCGATAGTGTGCGATAGTGTGGTTGGGATCACGTGACCCAGGTTCAGGGCGTGACATAAACTCACAAAAGCTCAAGATCTATGCTCAAAACCATGAGATGTGGTCTCGATCCTTATTCTTGTTCTTGTTCTCCCTCCTCAACCATCCACCATCTTTTTTTTTATTTTGATATTTGAAAATGGTATAAATCTCATATATATGCCATATATATTAGAGATATAGCCATGGGTGCATAGGTTAAGGACCTAGGAGTGAAGAAATCATATGAGTTCTTTAAGGTCAAATCTGTCCAGAAACTTTTTTTTTGTCAAAAATCCAATTTTCTTCTATTTTTCGTATGGATCTAGACTTATTGGTTTGCTATGAAATTTTTACTGTTGTTTGGTGGTTATGTTGTTGACATGCATGATTTTCCCTGAAGTCCCGATCACTCATATTTTATTTTTTTAAAGTTGGGTTTGAAAACGGGTTGAATGGATGTTTGGAAGGACCGCTTTGAACCAACACTATTTTTAATAGAAACAAGATCTTGGTGTGAGCTTGGTGTGGTTGGATAGATAATCGTCTTATCTTTTTAACCCCACTGGAATCACCTGAAGAACATGTGTGTAGAGAAAATGGCATTGATTCTCCTAAAGTGTGTCAAATCTGGACACAATTTGGAAGAAAATTAATATAAAATCAAAAAATAATAATTTTGATGCAAGGCCAACTCATAGAGCTTTAAAACTCATATATCTACCTTTCTAAAAATTTGCAAAATCCAACGGATGTAATGGAATGAGGTGAGTGTGTATGCAGGTGTTGGCGAGCAGAATGGTTGATGATGGTCTAGACTTTAGTATCTGACTCATTGTGAATTATTGTGGAATCGAATGATCGACGTACATGTTATAAGTTTGGGTTGGTGCCGAATGGAGACGATTATGATTGATTAGAGGTTGAACAGTAGACTAAGAATCATAGGTTCGATGGTGAAACGTGCGGTTATGTATGAACGTTATGGTGTAACAAGGGATGTGATTGGATTTGTGTAGGTTAGTGTGTTCCTATGGAATGTTTGGTCTGTGTAGCGTATCTGGCCAAAGTGACTCATTGAGTTTATGTGACCGTGTTGATTTTAGTGGTTGTGATGCCAGGGTGGAAATCTCGAATGTGTGGAGTCTTGGGCTTAACGATGATGTGACACTTAGTATTTCTGTAAGATGAGAGTTTTGGTTCGCGATGGAGGATCTGATTGAGGATTGGTAGAGGGTAAAGGTTTAGATGAACTGTTGGGGATTTATGAGAAGAAAATGTGTTCTTTAGAGTTTTTGGTGAATTGAATGAGTTCCTTTCGCTAGAACCTACTGTTTGTTGTTTTTTCTTAGAATGAGCATCTTGTCAACTTCAGTGATGGCATTTCTAGCATATATAGAAGGATGATGTGGCTTCGAGGTTGGTGGTCATCAGTTGAATAGGAAGGCTTGAACAAGATTTTGTGTGTGATACGTGTGACTCCTTGTGAGCAATGTCAGAGTTTGACGACGTGTGGTTGGGCTTACGGGAGTAGCCTTTGATGTGCACTTTGATATACGGATGAACTAGTTTGTGGACGAGGGTGGTAGGCCTTTACGATATGAAGTGGAGAGTGTTTAGGACCAGTTTCGATTGTGGATTAGCTTTATGCTGTGCGTTTTATCACTTGAGTTGGTTGTGACCGGTGGGGATTGTACTTTGAAAACTCGGTGGTGTGAGTTCGATCTTGGTCTGACAATGTTTGGATGACCGTAGCATTAGTGAGACTTTATTCTCAAAACCAATATGTATAGATGTTTATCCTTCGGGAACATGGTTGTGTTGTGGGACGTCACTCTTGGAGGTTAAGTTGCGTTAGTATCTTTGCAGTTGTGCAGCGTTACAGAGTTTTGTATCGGAGATAATTGGTAGTCAACGATAAGGAAGCTGGTTCGAGTTCCAATGTTGAATTTTGGGGGAAAATTCCTTAAGGGGGGAAGAGTTGTGAGCCTCAATTCCTTTCGTTTTTACAATATTAATACATGATGTGTTGGTTATCATTTTAATCGTTATAGAAAAATATGTTTCTAAATGTTTTATGCATGTGTTGGCCTAGATATGCATGTGGGCTTCAATCCCGATCTTGCTTTGGCGTTGTAGCAAAAGTTATTCTTTTTGGGGCAAGACCGCTCAATCGGTTCTTAGACCGCTCGAGCGGTCTATCTGCGTGGGCTAAGTATAAGTCAACTTATAGTCTTAGTTTTTGGACCAAAGCTTCTTTTGCAAGCTTCATTCTCTCTCTCTTGAAAGAAAAACCAGACACGTTGCCTTCTCTCTAGCTTTTGGCTTGGTTTAAGCTCGGATCTTAGCGTTGAGATAGTAGATCCTTGATATACACGATGTGGGCTTCGCGTTCATCCAAACGGAATCTCGTTTTAGTGACTTTGGTTCTTTATTGGTGTTTAAAGTTTCGAGCTTTTCACTCTCCGAGGTGGGACTATAGACTAGCTTACCTTAAAGGGGTGATACATGTGATTATGGGTATTTTTAATGTTTTAAAATGCTATAAATGTTGAACATTGTGTTTAAACCATGTTTGGTGGGATAAAAATCATGTTAGGCTTTTGTATGGTTTATTACAAAGTTGGTGGACGTATGTGTACGTGGTTCTAAAAAAGAATAAGTTTTGAAAATCGAAAAGATTTTTGTATATGTTATGGGAACATAGTTTTGGGAGGTGTGGGGCTAACCTTTGGGGTTGAGCCGTGGTTTCATCGGGTGATTGATGAATGTGTGCCTTAAAATGTTCGCGCATGGCTATGTGCTTCTCTAAATGTATAACATCTATGTATGTGAAATTGGGATTCGATTGCTCCTACGATGAAAGATCATAATGAATTGCTTAATTGGGGTAGGTACTGCCCTACAGTGTAAGATCGTGACGGATTGCATAATTGGGGTTGAGGTTGGTCTAGCAGTAAAAGACCGTAAAGAATTTACATAAGTGGGGTTAGTACTTACCCCTCAGTGGAAGGCCGTAAAAGAGTTCGAGGTGTGTAGGAAAACCGTTTTGAGATGGAAATCTAGTTGGAATGCAATGTGCTTCATGTGATTATTGAACTATTAGATGTTGTCGAATTATATGAAAACTTGAGGTTTTAAAGATGGAAAACCGTTTTGAGACTTGCGTAGTCAAGTTATTTATTTAATCACTGATAGCATGTTATACTTTTAATTCATGCTAGTCTTTTTTCTATTGGTCTTCGGCTCACATTGTGGAATTTGAAAACCTTTTAGGTGAATTTGATCTTGTGAAGCGATCTTGAGGAGTCTAGAGGTGGTGAAAGACTAAACTTCTTAATTTTCTTTTGGTTTTGGATTATGTATATGACGTCCTATGTTTTGGACCTAAAATATACTCTTTGTAAGCCATGAGGCCTTGATATTAATGCATGTATGTTGTATGCTTATGAGAGGAACTCTGGGTTGGTTGTATATTTTCGTATTGTGTGTAACGGTCATCGTTTTAGGTTGGTTTTACATTGTATATCAACTCTTGTGCCTCGAGGGGGGATTTTGAACCTTGTTTAGCATGTTTTCATTGGCATGGTTGTGCCTTGAAACCTTTCAAAAATGTTAAAAAATGGTTTAAGTGTTGGGTGTGAAAATTTGGACTTTGAAAAAGGGTTCAAAGCCGAACCGCTCGAACGGTCTATAGAGTAGTTTATCGAGCCGTCAAACCTCACTCTCTGTTGTTTTGTAGACTAAGGGAAGAACAGTGTCCTTGCAAGGACCACTTGAGCGGTTTTTTGACCGATTGAGCAGTCTAGGCAATTTTTGGAACATTTTATTTATTTGTTTTAACGCTTAGCTCTTGGGGACCGTGACCTTTGTCTTTTGGGCTATTCTTTTACATTAAATAAACCCTCGAAAGTGCGTCCTTCAAATGTTTTAACTTCGTCTTCAAGTTATATTCTTTGACCCGTTTGGGCTCAGGTGGTCTTGGTAGATTGTGATATCCCAAAACGGTTGCTCATGGGCGGTTTGCGTGACTCGGGTTTTGAGGCGTGACATTATCTATTTACCCACAAAAAATGAACCTCTTTTGTTGAGATTTGGTTAGTCAAAACCCCTCTGTAACATTTTATTCATGTTTAGTGACTCAAATAGCTTGTTGTCAAACCATTTTGTGTAGCCCAAAATCCCTATTGTTAGTGACCTATTCCAAAAGTATTCTTCATGAACAATATTAGGGACATTTTGATTTAAATTTTGTCCACAAATTAGGTCCTTTAGCCTCTGTTTGACCCCTCAAATGATTTTTAAATTCTCTATTGTTTCTGTTTAAAGTGCACCTCTGTTGAGTTTTAAAATACTAATTAGACAAATTTTCATAATTGAGATGTTTCTCAAATATTTTCTTAAGAACAATCATGAGCACTCTTCATAAGAATTGTAGAGAATATCTTGGCCTAAAATATATCTAAATTTCAGCTCGAAAGAACCTATTTTGATGTCGAAACCCGTGACCTTCTGAGGATCTTTTTCTTAGCAAATTATAAGGTGCTGCTGAATCGTCTTCCTTTGTGGAGGCCAAATCAAATAGAAGCCTAGGGTTTAGCCTAAGTGCCCTTTATGAAATTTGTAGAGAATATTTTAATCTAGTTTGTGACCAAAAACTAGAAACCAAATCGAAGTCTAGGTGCGTCAAATTGTTGCTGCAAATTAATTTTTAATGATTAAAAGTCTAGTAGTAAAGTATTAAGTGTATTGTGAACATGCTCTTTGTGTTTGGAATTGTTTACATGATTAATTTGACTTAAATTATGAGATTCATGACTTGATACCATTGTATGATGAAAAATGACCATGCCATGTGATTAAGACTATGCTTTGAAGAGTTGTACCTCATGCTTTGAATAGTTGTACCATATGCTTTAAATAGTTGTACCCAGGCTATACTTAGTTGTACCACATGCTTTGAATAGTTGTACACCATGCTATCTTTAGTTGTACATCTTGCCATGCCTAGTTGTTTATCATGCTATGGTTAGTTGTATTTTGGGTTATGAGTTGTTATACTATGAGTATTATCATACTACACTTGAGGCATCTTGGGGTTCATCCTTGTACAATTGATACAGTTATTTTGTCATGGGTGTTGGGAGTGTCATTAGAGTCTTTCACCCTTTGATTCTAGGTCTACGACGTCCCTGGTGTGCCGATTTTAATGAAATGTTTTGGGATGAATTCCTCGTGAATACTCTAGGTGCGTCCCCGATGTATGGATATTAATTATGATGAAAAACTCTTGTGGGCAGCATGGATTTGTCTCTAGCTTTCTAATACTTGTAATTTAGACTTTAGGTTGACACTGGCGAAGGCATCACGAGTCTTAAGGTGGGCCACTTAGTATTAAATCCAAAAGGCGACGATAATAAGTCCCAGAGGTAACGGCAATAAGTCCTCAAAATGGCGCTTGGTCTCACGCCATTGTGATTGAATAAAACAGTTGCGGTACGTAACCGGACGATGAGGTTATTATTCACAACGAGGCGCGATGATGGCTTTAGTGATTACGTTATGCAGAAAGTCTACTCTTGAAATTCCTGGCATAGAGTTCATATTTCTGTTCTTGGTGTATGGTTAGGTTGGGCATTTGCATTGCACTCGTCATTACATGCATAATTAGTTGTTTTATATTTGCCTTCTTGCCATGTTTGCATCTTTCAAATTTGCCTGTCTCCTTCATATATAAATGCATTGTGTTATATGGAATGTGATCCGGTGATTTTGTGCCGTGAGTTTGGTTAGTAGGTTTGGAGATTTTTCTTCTGGGCTTCGTCTCACGGATGTCGCAGGTAAAAAAGAGGGCTTACCTTACGAGAAGAAATCGACCGAGCAGAGCGAGTATCAGGAGCACGATGACTCGGACCAAGCTTAGCAAACAAAGGTAGTCTTTATGAACTCCCGAAGTTATAATCTGATGTATGAATTAATGAATACATATGAATGAAATGTTAGTATAAACTTATTTGTATCTATAAGTATGTCTCAACGTGCTCAGAAGTCGGGGCGTTACAATTCGGTATCAGAGTCTAGGTTTAGGGAACCTTCAGATCTTGGGTTATGGAAGAACCATGTGTTTTGTTGCATAGAAGCTCTGGAGGAGGAGTTGCATTACTTATTTTTATCATCTATAAATTATAAGAGCTAAAATCTGCTACGTCTAAGTCTTATAGCGAGTCGTGTTAGAATGCTATTGGGTTTAGAAGCAGCGGGGAATCTACATGCAAAGGACGAATAAAGACATCAAGATCAAAGACCAAAGATCCACACATCGAGTTATTTCTATTTTAAGGGGGTTAGACGGGAGTACGCACTAGGAAACATTTCAAATATTACACCGAGAGCCACCACTAGAACCCCCAGACTTTATCCTTATGAGTTCCCTTTTCATTGCCCCGAACATTTTGTGTCAACTTTTGTATGAGTCCGATTGAATTTCTTTGCGTGTCCTTTCTTCTAACAACATCCACCCCTAGAAATACAACAACTACCAATTAGTACTTGACTTCTCTTAATACCGTCAAGTGTTGTTCGTCGGTAACCCTTCTACACCCATGTCTTATTAGTAACCCTATCGGGAATCCAATCCTAGAAAATATCCTTATCTTCGAGTTTTTATTGTTAAGCCATGCCTGGATGATGACCAGTATTCGAATTTGATTTTCCTTCGATTCAACTCATCATCCTTGAACTAACTTTTCATCTGTGGAACTTGAAATCATTTCTTTGTTAAAGCATCAGCTCTGACCATTCGGCATTGATAAGATTTTCTACCACTGTTCATCTTCTCACAATCTTGATACCACACTCGGCTGAAGTAATTTTGTGAATGCTTAGTATACTCTTAAAAACCTTATCAGGGAAGTAGACTTAGATGCTTGAATTGAAGTGCGTTAGGTCGACGTAACTTCAGAAAAAATATCTAGTTTGGCTACCCATTGCTCAACACCTCTTTTGTCAAGATCTAATTATTATAGATTGATCTCAAGAACATTTCTTTAAGTGTTGTTCATTGCTCTCCCCTTGTTTCACCAACATTTGAACCCCAAACGACCTCTCAATTTGGGTCAACGGTGATTACCTTAACCATGACCTCTTTTGAACCATCTGGGAATCATTCCTTGAATCTTAGTATAGGACTTGTTCACCTTCCCTAAGTTGTTTTAACCTCCAGCTACATTTCGTGGAGTCTAGTACATCATTCAAAATCCTTAGCTAAATGCATGACCACTCGCCGCCTTATGTCGCTTCCCTTGAAACTTCTAAATTTGAACTGACCATCCTTATTGAACCCCATGCATGTTTTTATGAGCCTTGATCTATCCTTAGTTGACCTTCAAAACCTTACCCAGTAGACCGGTGAGTAATGATAGTCATCAGGATATTACGTCATTAGGGTTTAGTGCTTTCACGGGAAGCTCGGACGAAGCATGTTTTCAAAGGGACCTCCTAGCACATCTTTAGATCGCGAAGCAGTTCCCTTCTCGGTGTTACAACTTAGAATGTCTGCCAACGTTCTCGTTTATCAAGTTTTAAAGATTCCCCCGACTGCAGGAACCACTACTAAGTAAGGGCTCATGCAACAGACTACATCTCTATCGAAGACCTCGACAAGTGGAACTATGCCATCAACGATCTATAGTCAAAGACGACAGCTATGCACCAAGGGACTCACGAAACCACCGTACAATAGAATTCAAACTTCTCCAATCTAGCTCAATGATAACCCACCCATCCGAGGAACTAAGGGGCAAAGAGTTATACTGCCAGTAGGAAAACAGAAGGCAAAAGACAACGTCAAGCTTAAGACATTCAAATTACTATGCAAGCGAAGGAGGTAAGTCCACACGCATCGATACTCACGCCGACCTTTCTCATCAAAACATTATAATTCGAATTCTGCCATTACTACCAGACAGCGAAAGATCTAGACTACGACAATGAACGCTTGAAGTCTGATGAAGATTTAACAACCGAGCCACAACGGGTTACAATACTAGATAATTACCACCGCCATACCTCTTGTCATGCTCGAGTGATTAACTACCTGAGAAATGATCCAATCATTGGAGGAGACACTCAAACCCTACGTACCAACACGTCAAGGCCAAATGTCAGAAGCCAAAAGGAATGGTACAACCCTTTGAAAGACTGGAATGGAAATGGAAGCATGTGACTATGGACCTTGTCACAAGACTATCGAGATCGCCTCAAAGATACGACGACATCCGAGTTATAGTGGATCGCATCACTAAGATCGCTCACTCCCTACAAGTAAAGCCTCCCAACACGTCAGAGACATCAAGCTGAAAGTACCTCCGTGAAATTTTGTGCCTACGTGATTTCTCTACCTTTATTGTACCTCCATGAAATTTTATGCCCACGTTTCAAGTAGAATTTACAAGCAGCCATAGGAATAGAGCCTTTCTTCCACACCGCGTCTCACCTCTGAATAATAGACAGTCTAAGTGCACAATTCCAAACCGTTGAGGATATGCTGAGAGCCTGCGTAATAGAACTTTAAAAGGAAAAAATTAGGAAGTGTTAGTTCTAGGCAACCCAAGAGGGGGGTGAATTAATGGGTCTTAAAAAGATAATAACAATTTTAAAACCTTTTTCGAAATCCTTTTAATATTGCAAATAAAAATAGCAAGATAATGAAAGATTAAAGCAATGCAAATATTAAAGAGCTTAAGGATAGAGAGAATGAATCAGACATAAGAGATTTATAGTGGTTCGGTTTCTTCCAAGCCTACGTCCACTCGTTAAGTCTCCCATTGAGAATTTTCACTATATAGAATGATTCACGAGCGCATTCAAAACCTTACAACCTCGAGACTTCCCTTGAGAATACAAATATTTACGAGCACATTCAAAAGCCTAACAACAGCTTCAAGATGATCCTATGAAAATAATCTCCTGTTTTTTTTTAATCACTCTTGAGCTCTTCTTTGATGAAATTTGCTCACTCACTCAAAGGATAAAGAGTGACTCACCCTTGAATACAATAAATAAAGTGATTAAATGAGGATCACTCACTCTGTTTACAAAAATTGATTAACAATAAATGAAGAGGTAAAGAGAGATGAGGTACAAGAGCTGGAGCTTCAGCAATAAATGAAAGCTTGAAGATTTTGAGTTTGAATCAAGCAATAGAACAGTGATTGTAAGTCTTCAGATGTTTTAAATGTTGAGAAATAACTCCTTATATAAGCTCTTGAGTTTTCATAATCATTGGAGGTAGGTGAGGGCATTTAATGCCAAAAATCTAACCGTTGAACTCTATTGTGAATTTGAATTTCCATCGCAAATGTCGACACAAAATGGCTAGGGTATGGTTCTTCAAGTGGTTGAGTCGACATTGATCTTCGGAGGGATCGACACAATTTCTACAAACTTTCTCACCAACGCAACTGTGTCGACACTTTTAGATTTGGTGTCGACTCAATGGTTCTTCAGATTTTCGGAGAGAGCAATTTGTGTCGACTCATATTGTCTTGGTGTCGACACTAAAATTCTGCAAAACCTCTCGGGATATTTGTGTCGACTCATTTGGACTTTGGTGTCAATACCAAATTTCTTCAGGCAGGCTCAGGATATTTGTGTCGACTTATCTTTAATTTTGTGTCGACTCTCAAAATCTGCAGGTGGCCTTGGTACTTTTGTGCCAACTCAATTGGCATTTGTGTCGACTCAAAGTTCCAAAAAACAAAAGTAAGGAACAAAAGTAAGGAACCACTTTTGTGTTGACACAAATTCAGTTTGTGTCAACTCTTTTTGAGTACAGAGAGCTTCAGCTATTTTGTGTTAACACAATTTATTTGTGTCGACACTAACTTTTAATACCTGAAAGCATCTTCATCAAACAGTTAGGGTGTCAAACCATTTGTTCAAAGGTGTTGACACACTTGATATTTTCAAGTATTCTTTCCCTTAAAGTGTTGACTCAATTATCAATTGGGGTCAACACAAAATATTCTTATTCAAGAATACTTAAGTGTTTTAATCTTTTTGAGAGATGAATCATTTTTTTTGGCTAAAGGTGTCAACTCATTTGTTCAATATGTGTTAATACTTTTATTTTGAAAATATAAAATATTATTTTTTTAAATCAATTTATTTTTAGAAAATAAATTATAAAAATCATCAAAATCAATATAAAAAGCCATTGGGCTAACAATCTCTCATTTTTTATGATTACAACAATTTCAACATTTTTTAGAAAATATTTAAAAATATTTTAAATAAAGGTTCTCCCCTTATCGATATGCCTTAAACATAATATGCATCCTTAGTAATTTGGCATACTTTCAACAGTGTAAATATACATTTTAAAAATGAGTTGCAATATTAACTTAGAAACATTCTGAATTTATTAAAATTTATGCATCAAATCAAATATGTGCAAAGGTATGTTTCAAAACCCAAACATCAATTATAGAGAGTATATAAAGAACTGTTAATCATATGATGTTAAGAAAGATCTTAAAACCACAACCTCATATATATAAACAAGATATTAGATAAATATTCATCCACAATCATAAGAGAGAATATGTTCACAACAACCAATCATCACACACAAAAATGTATGTTAAAGTTACAACTTCTCCTTCAATATCAACCCATAAAAAC
>JAULJZ010157113.1:0-28049 GCA_032270985.1 Heliamphora pulchella | reverse complement strand
AACTCGAAGGAACCAAGAGTCCACAAAAGGGGAAAGCACATTGAGAGGAAGTATCATCTCATCCGGGAGATCGTGCAACATGGAGACGTGGTAGTTTCCAAGATAGCATCTGCGGATAACCTAGCGGATCCTTTTATTAAGGCGTTGTCTCAGCAAGTCTTTGATAACCATGTAGAAGGTTAGGTGTCAAGTGTGTTCCTGTATGGCTTTGAGTATAAGTGGGAGATTGTTAGGAATGTATACTGAAAATCCTTGCTTTTTAGATTTTTTATTCTTGATCCTTGACATATTAATGAGAAAATACGTTCAATATGGCAACCGCCACCTTGGAGTTAGCGACCGCCAACTCTAAAAAGCATCAAATAGTGATATCAGCCCTTTGACCAGGCGATCGCCATGTTATAAATGGCAACCACCATGTCAGCCTTATTGGAAATGGCAACCGCCATGGGTAAACGTGGCGGGTGTGTGTCAGTTTGCAGTTTGTGATTTATAAATTGTGGCATTTGAATTATGCATCCAAGACAGTTTGAGAAGAAAATAAAGGAAAGTCATGCTACGAATAAACATGTGAAGTAATAAATGGCATGAAGGCCCAAAATGCATCAAAAAGTAGTAGAATGTATCAAAATGTAACCGGGGCACCCAGGCCCAATAAAATAGTAAACAGGGGCACGCAGGCCCATAAGTGTATCAAACTGGGGCACGCAGGCCCATCAAAATAAAATATATCAAAAAATAAAGATGGGAGTGGGGACTCTCTCTCTCACTCTCGTCTCGGGCAGACCCGGTGGAAAGAAAGACCGGCCTTCTCTGAACTGTCGTCCTCGAAGAGTTTGTCAAAATTGTCGCCGTCATCGCTGCCAGAAGAGGAGGAGACGACTCTAGATCAGCACCGAGCAGATGAAACAGATCCTCGGGGACGTGCTCGAGAAGTGGCACGGGACCCACGACCTCGTGCTGAAGATGGGACTAGAGCATGACCAAAAGGCTGAGGAGCCTAAGATGGAACTGCACCAATGGCAGCTACTGGTGCCTGTAAAAGAGGAGTAAAAGTAAGAATAAAGTGCAGTACATAATAGGATAATGAGACCAAAAGGAAAATACTCACTAGCAGCGAGACAAAAGGGACCCCAGCTGCACGCAGAGTTGTATCCTGCTGGCGAATCAAGGTCTGCATGCCACTCACCACAAGCATGAGGCGATCCAGCCAGGCCTGATCCACGTGCCCAAAGAAATAAAAAGATAAGCAGTCTAAAGGGAGGAAGGACATGAAATAAAGCAGTGAAAAGAAGCAAACCTGAGTATGCACCGGTTGAAACTCCGGAGCAGGAGGAATCGGGACAAGGATGTCGAAAGAATACCCGGCAATAAAAGATGATACTGTCCAGGGTATCTCGATAGCCCCAGCCCCAGCTTCTCCAGCAGCAGCAGCAGCTACTCCAGCATCAGCAGCCCCAGCAGCAGCATCAGTATCCTCCAGCACGTGTATCTGCCTCCTGTCACCAGGGGCAGCCGGGCCGGGTCCTAATGGACCCAATAAATGGGCTCAGGCCCAAGCAGCATAGTCCTCCTCGGCCACCAACAGCTTCGAGGCTGAAGTCCCCACTAGCTCCAAGAGTAGGTCAACCCGGCCTAGAAGATCGGTCCAACGCATACAGGCTGGAGGAACCACCAGGATCCAGAAGTGATCCAGGCCAAGAGACTAGCGAACCACTCGCTCCCCTAGATAATACTCCCACCTGAATGGATCCTCCAACAGGATCCGTTTCGAAGCGATATCCTGACTACGCATCAGGTCTGTGCCAGCCCGATCCTCTACTCTTTGCCAGACATCCCAGTGAACCTGCAGAGTACGATGACCAGTGCAGTGTATGATAATTAGTGACCAAAATACAGTGAACAGTGTGCAGAACAAAGAATAGTACAGAACAATGCACTGCAGTGAGCAATATAATGCAGAATACAATATATAGTGCAGTATTAGGAAATAATGATACCTGGTCGGGAGTCAGCCGGTCCAGTGAGACCCAAAACCGGTCAATGTCCATTCCCCCGACCTTCTTCCCCTTCAGCCCTCGGGACCACCAGGCTGCACAGGGAATGACTAGAGGGTCTACTGAATAGTTTGTCATGACATGAAGCCCGAGGAACTCCTAAGTCCATGGCTGCAAAAAGAAGATGTCAGCAAGTAGATAATGGATAATAAAAGATAGAAATGAATGGAAGAGCGTAGAAACTAAAATCATACCTCCCAGACCCTCCAGTATCCCCCGATGCTGTGCTCTTGGGGAAACCGAGTGAGAGTCCTCATGAAGCTGTAGAGAGTAGCCAGAGAAGCACCTCCCCAGTCATATGAAGCAACCCGATCAAGACGAGCCAGGCCGCCCATGTAATGCAAATGAACGGTGTTCTCCTTGTTCGAGAACAAGGAGGTACCAAACATATACATCAGGAAGCCTCGGGCGACCCACTCGTAGTAGCGGGGCTCGGTGCAGTGGAAATATCTGAATCTCTCGAAGAACCAGGTGTATCGAACCTAGTCTCTATCCATCTAGGTGGGAATAGCTCCAAGGAAATACGTCAGTGCATCAGTGGAACAAACGATGGTTGGATCGAACAGAATAAGGGCACCTCCAACCCAGATCTCGGTAATAAGAGAAAAATCCAGAGGCGTCAATGTAGCCTCGAACGTGGTGAAATGAAAGGTATTGGAGGTGTCCCATCACCGCTCTGCCAGGGCCGTTAGCCAGACTAGATCATTGCTCATTCTACCCAACAAAGGTATGAATCGAGCAAAATTGGAGGCATCAACATAGGCTCGGTTAGGAACATGGAGGGCCTCATACCACTCCAATACCTCTCCGGAGGTCGAACCTCCGAAACCACGGACATAGTGACCAGCCTGAAAAGAGAAGATATATAAAGAGCAGATTAAACACATGAAATATGCAGCAGATAACCAAAAGCAATAAAAAACTATAGGTTCGTGTGTAAGTGACTACCCTTTGGTTCTTTTAAACTTTAGAAAACTAGGCACCCTAACCCTAAGTTCGTGTGTAAGTGACGACCCTTTGGTTCTTTCAAGCTCTAGAAAACTAGGCACCCTAACCCTAGGTTCGTGTGTAAGTGACGACCATTCGGTTCACCCTAATCCTAGGTTCGTGTGTAAGTGATGACCCTTTGGTTCTTTCAAGTCCTAGAAAACTAGGCACCCTAACCCTAGGTTCATGTGTAAGTGACGACCCTTCGGTTCTTTTAAGCCCTAGAAAACTAGGCACCCTAACCCTAAGTTCGTGTGTAAGTGATGACTCTTCGGTTCTTTCATGCCCTAGAAAACTAGGTACCCTAACCCTAGGTTCGTGGCACCCTAACCCTATGTTCATGTGTAAGTGACGACCCTTCGATTCTTTTAAGCCCTAGAAAACTAGGCACCCTAACCCTAGGTTTGTGTGTAAGTGACGACCCTTCGATTCTTTCAAGCCCTAGAAAACTAGGTACCCTAACCCTAGGTTTGTGTGTAAGTGATGACCCTAGGTTCGTGTATAAGTGACAACCCTTCGGTTCTTTCAAGCCCTAGAAAACTAGGCACTCTAACCCATGGTTCGTGTATAAGTGACGACCCTTCGGTTCTTTCAAATCCGAGATTCGTGTGTAAGTGATGACCTTTCGATTTTTTCAAGTCGTAGCAAACTAGGCACCCTGACCCTAGGTTTTATGTGTAAGTAACGATCTTTTAGTTTTTGCACGTCCTGGTAAAAGATTAGGAATCTTAAATCCTGGTACGCCAGGTAAATTTCTTTGAAAACAAAAAAAAAACAAAAAAAATTTTCTCAGATATTTGTGTTTTGCCCCTTTTTGCCTAGATTTTTTAAATTTCTTTTACATTTTTGCCTTAATTTTCTAGGATTTTCTAAATAAATTTTTTTAGGATTTTTCAAAATTTTTTTTAATTTTCTAGGATTTTCTAAAAATTTCTAAAATTTTCCAAGAATTTTTCCTTAATTATTTAAGATTTTCTAAAAAATTTCTAAGACTTTCTAAAATTTTCTAGAATTTTCTTAAAATTTTTCTCAAATTTCCAGGATTTTCTAAAAATTTTCCTAAATTTTCTAAAAATTTTGATTTTTTCTTTAAAATACCCTTTAAATTTCTAGAGTTTGTGAAAAATTTTTGCCTTAACTTTTTAGAAATTTTTGACAAAATTTTCTAAGATAAAAATTATTCTTTAGTTTTCATGCTCCAAAAACAAAAAAAAAATTCCCCCCTAGTTTTTCCTTAAAATAAAAATAAAAAATTCAAGTTTTTTATTTTGTGAATTTCACTAAAATAATATCCCTTTCTTTTCATTGTCCGTTCAAATTCTAGCGTCTCTACTGTTTTAATCTCCATAGCAAAGGTACCTAAGCTAAAGTTCAAATCCCAAAACATCACACATCAATCATTATCTATATTAAAATAAATCATCATCATCATTCATCATCATATGGGGAATCCTAGGCATGCGTTTACGTTTGACGTTTCATAAAAATATGCTTTGGTATTGAACAAGTAAGTTTGGAAAACTTACCAATGGGCGCTAGCGAGAAATATGGTGGTCGGGCTCTTGCAAAAGAACATCGGCAGCAATAGCATCGGTAGGAGGCTCGTAGCGTCTCATCCCGTGTGGAACTACGCGATGGGGAACTAGGGCGTAGGTATGTGGGTCGAAGGGCGCTGGGTGGCCATCTCCAGTGTCGGGATCCAAAAAGTCGGCCATTGCGGCCTTAGCAGCAGCATCTGCAGCCGCCTATGCCTCAGCAGCTGCCCGTGCCTCCTCCTCAGCTGCATGGCGGGAGGCACACTCTGCCTCAAGAATGAGAGCATCCATTGCCGCAGTGGGCTGCGTGGAGGTGACCCTGCCGGCAAGCAGAATGGAGGTTGTGCCCCCGACAGTCCCTATAGAAGAACTCCCAGTAGCAGAAGAACCCCGTCGTGCCCCAAGATCATCATCTCCATGGCCCTGGCTCGCTATGAAGAGGAATGGGAGCGCAAACAACAAGGTAAACATCGTGCGAGCAAGAGAAAGCTTCGAAGCAAGGAAAGCAAGAGAGAACTAGAAGGAAATCTTGGAAGCGCAAGAGAAAGTTTGAAAGCGCGAAAGAGGCTAGAGAACAAGTGAGAATGTGAGAATGAGCCACACTTGCGCACCTTAAAGGGCCGGATGCGCGCCTGGAGTTGGCGGTCGCTAACTCTAATGTGAGTAACCGCTAGGTTTTTGAAGCGACACATGGCGACCGCCATGTCGTAGGGGCTTATATCCGGCGACCGCCATGTTAGAAGGGTTTTTGTCTCGGCGGCCACCGACATGTCAATAGTCACGTCATTCCTATCATAGCGACCGCCAACTCCAAAGTTGGCGGCCACATGTCAGTTTGTCATAATGATGTTTTGCGGTTTTAAGAGGGGCTGTTTGGGGCTTTTTAATGTATGTTTTGTTTATCTTTTTATTATTCATATGCATTTATTTTGTGAGTGTCTTTTTATTGGTGTGTTAGATTATTTTTTCTTTGTTTTATTAGCAAAAATTACTTTTAGAAAACATAAAAAAATTTTAAAATTTTTATTTTGTGATCTTGAGAGCTTTTAAAAAATGACTATAAAAATCTTGGGAGTTTTCAAAAATACTTTTGTGTGTGGTATTTTCTCCAGATAAATTTAATTTTAAGTCGTAACTTGGCTTTTAATTATTTTTATCCCGTGCCTCGTTCCGAATATTTAGGTTTTAACTCAACCTATTAATTCGTGGTTTTCTTTCCGATAAATTTAATTTTAAGCCGTAACTTGGCTTTTAATTATTTTTATCCCGTGCCTTGTGCCGAATTTTTTGGTCTTAACTTGACCCATTAATTCGTGGTTTATCCTTCCGATAAATCTAATTTTAAGGCGTAACTTAGTTTTTAATTATTTTTATCCCGCTTTCGATTTTTTTTAGGACTTAACTCGACCTATTAATTCATGGTTATTCTTCCCAGTATGAATAGTTTTAAGCCGTAACTTGGCTTTTGACTATTTTTACCCCACTATCGTTCCGAATTGTTAGGTCTTAACTCGACCCATCAGTTCCTTGTCGCTTTTCCGGTTAAGGTAGTTTCTTAGATCTTAATTCGATCCTTTTAATTATTTTATCCCCAGCCGAGCTCTTAAATCTTAACTCGGTCTTTGATCTTGATCGTACCAGCGTCTACGTCATGTTAGCATCTGCATCATGTTCGCATCTGCATCATGTTTAATATTCCTTATCTTACATCCTTGCATTTTACCCCAAGAACTACGTTTGGGTCTGATCCCTAGCAAAGGGGCACGTAGGCAGCTCGATTAAAATTCGGGTACGACCAATATCATATGCATGCTTGTGTGTTTGTGGCCTAAGATTGATGGCTAGGTCAAATGGTTATTGTCTATGGGTCTTTGATATAACTTGCTTCGCGCATTGATATGCAAGTTAAATCAAAGAGGGGTAACTATAGACACCCTAGTTTGACCCCGCCTAATCTTAGCTGAATTCGATGTTAAAAACAGTTGGAATAGTGCTTCAGTTCGATCCTTGGGGGGTGATCCAAGTACGGTATTTGAACCCAGAACCTTCAAACTAATGAAATTTTGTTGAAACATCGATAACTTGCTGTCCAAGTCATTCCAACCTGGTGACTGCCAACTTTCATTATGGCGACCGTCAATAAAACCTCTTGAAAGCCCTAGCCAAAAGTAGCGACCGCCACCTTCAACCTAACGACCGCCAACTCTAATTGTGGCGACCGTCAATAGAACCTTATGGAATTTCTTTTAAACATGGCGACCGCCATTATGAACCTGGCGACCACCAACTCCAAATGGCCTGACGTGTCCCAAAACGTGGCAACACCTCATTGGTTGAAGAATTCTATAAATACCGTACCCCTTGTATGTTTTTCAAGACAAAAAATTAGTGAGAGGTTTAGTGAGAGAAGCTTTGCCGAGTTCCCGAGCAATTTTGAGTCCCGACGCCGAAGTCTTGCTAAAATACCGAGATCCGAACCTTCGACACCTACATTGAAAGCCTTGCTTGGATCACCATCTAAGGATTGGACCATTGAAACACATTCCCCAAACTTGAGGATTTCTAAGCAATCCAGGTATTTTGTTTGGATCACCGATCCTTCTAATTTCATTTTATCTTTTTTGGAGTGATCGGGTTAAATTCGAAGTTCAATTTATGCATTTTCTTCATTTATGTAGTTAAACTTACTAGTTGTTTACATTACCTCATATAATTTAATTGTTTTAATTAATTTTTTAGTTACACTTTCACACTAAGTACATTGTTATTTTTTATTAATTCATTAAATAGTACTAATATGTTTTGGCAATTACTATTTGTTAATGCTGTTAATTGTTATAATAATACATTTATATTTATGTGAATGTAATAATTAATACTACATTTCACATTTGAGTTAAATAATTGTATTTGATTTCTCTTATCTTTCTAGCATTCAATTTTTATTTTATTTTCTTTTCTTGTAATTAATTTAATGTCCATTTCTTTTTTTAAGCATTAGTTTAATGTTCTTTTTATTACTAGTATTTTTTTTTATTTTATTAACACTAATGCTCTATTTGTCTTTATTTTCTTTCTTAGTTATTAGCTTAAGATGTTTAATTTAACATTTCTTTTTTTTAATATTAGTATTTCTTTTCTTTTCTTATAAAAGTTTTTTTTTACTAGCTTTAATTTTCTTACAATTTCTTTTCTTTTGCTGTCCTATTATTATTAGCTTTATTTTTCTTTTCTTTTGGTTCTTTTCTTTTTCTATTTAATGTTAACATTATTTTCTTTCATATTATTAAACTCAAAAAATTACAAAAAATCTTTTATGTTAATTTTCATCTTTAAATGTTAGTACAAATTTTCTCTTACTATAGTAATTTTCTTTTCTTTTATTTTCTTTTGTCTCTTTTAAAGTACAAAATGTAAATAGTTAGATTTTCTTTTTCAATAGCTTAATAATATTTTTTTAACCTTTTTATTTTAGCATAATTTTTCTTTTGTAAAGTTTTTCTTTTCTTTTAAATCTTTAAACCCTCTTTTGTTATAGAACTTTTATTTTAAATTTCTTTGTTAAGAAAACTTTTCTTTCAATGTAGAATTTTCTCTTTTATACAACTTTTATTTTATATTTAGCATTTTTTTTATGTTAATGCCAATCTAGTTTATTTTGATAACATGTATATTTTGATTACTTTCTTTAAAATATTTTGTCTAAAGTAGTTTAGTTAATTTTGCAACAATTTATATTTAGGTAGTATTTGGCAACTTCTAGCATGTTTCTATTGTTTCATGCATACCATAATAGTTTAGGTTATCTTTGTAAATATTGCATATGCGAGTGTTCCATGTATCCTTTAGTTAGAAATTGCATGCCACAGGACTTAAGAGTTTTCTTTTGATATTTGTTTTATTTGGAGTGTTATGTACATATGTTATGTATTTTTTATATTTGATTTTGGATGCTCGCTCTTTGCCTCCACTTTTTTTATTTGCATGCATTTGAAAAATTTTATTAAAGAACCAATGATAATTAGTAGAGGCCAACCTTACGATTGGGCGAACGGGGTGCCTAACATCTTCCCTGATTCGTACCTTAGCCCATGAACTCTCTTTCTCTGGTTAAACGTTTTAAAACTCAATAGCCATTTTTGTTTTTCTTAGTTTTTCTCAAAAACTAAGTGGCGACTCTATTTTTAACAAAAAAAAGGTTTTCAAAATTTAGTTTTCAAGGTGTTAAAATATTTTCTAAACATCTTTGAATTCTCTTATTTTTGATGATTTTCAGAAAATTCCAAAATCCCGGCGCCATAGTCACAAAGTACTCGAAACGGGTCGCTAATATTGTTCTGGTACCAAAGAAGGATGGAAGAATCCTAGTATATGTTGACTTTCAGGATCTTAATAGAGCTAGTCCAAAGGAAGACTTTTCTCTCCCCCATATAGACGTATTGGTAGACAACACCGCCAAGAATGTGCTCTTGTCTTTTATGGACGAATTTTCAAGGTATAATCATTCTGATTGCTTCAGAAGATCGAGAGAAGACTATCTTCACAACGCCTTAGGAAAACTATTGTTATAGAGTCATGCCGTTCGGACTAAAGAATGCGGGAGCAACCTACCAAAGGGCTGCAACTACATTACTCTACGATATGATGCACAAGGAAGTAGAAGTATATGTGGATGACATGATTGTGAAATTCAAAACTCGAGAAGGACACGTTGCTGCACTAAGAAAATTCTTCGAACGAATCAGAAAGTATAGGATGTGCTTGAACCATCAGAAGTGTGCCTTCAGAGTTATAGTAGGAAAAATGCTCAAATTCATGATCACACAGTGAGGCAAAGAGGTAGACCCTTCAAAGATGAAGGCCATTCTCGAAATGCCTCCGTCAAAGACCGAGAAGGATGTAAGGAGCTTATTGGGAAATGTTCAGTTCATCAGTCGATTCATCACCAAGCTAACCACTACCTGTGAGCCCTTATTCCGACTCTTGAAGAAAGGGACCAAGTTTCAATGGGATCAGCAGTGTCAGGACACTTTCGAAGCTGTGCAGAAGTATCTGTAAAACCCTCTAATTTTTTCACCACTAGAACCCGGCAATCCTTTGATACTAAACCTATTAGTGACTGATTCAGCAATGAGGTGTATGCTTGCACAGGAAAATGAAACCAAGATAGAAAGAGCTATTTACTACTTGAGCAAAAAAGATGACCAAATGCGAACGACAGTATACGCCATTTGAGAAAACTTGTTGGGCGCTAGTCTGGGCATCCAAGAAGTTACGTCATTACATGTTAGCATACTGGGTTGTTCTGATCTCAAGGATAGACCCACTCAAATACCTTTTTGAAAAGCCAGCATTGACAGGAAAGTTAGCCTGGTGGTTGCTGATGCTAACGGAGTTTGATTTGTAGTATGTCACGAGAAAATCAGTAAAAGGGAGAGCCATCGCTGAGTTCATAGCCAACCACCCTATCAAAAGAGAAGAAGAGCCTGAATTTGAGTTTCCCGATGAGTAGGTGCTGAAGATTGAGAATGATCCGTGGACCCTCTTTTTCGATGGAGCCTTAAACCTATATTGTGAGACCCTGATCCATTTTATTTTTTTTGAAATGATTTAAGTGTTCACGGGAGTAGGGATTAAAGTATGATCTTGCTTCTTTGGTTCAGGTTTTCACCCAACGATGACTGCTCGAGCGGTGGGTGTGCGCTTGAGCGGTGGAGGCCTGGCACGGGATTCTAGAAAAATGTGATTTTGATGCATGTTCGGGTTCAGAGATTTTGCAGGGTTGGTCCCAGGGGCTGCGGGAAGTTGTGGGGTGAATTTTAAAGATTTAAAAAAAAAAGATATTTTGGAGGCGTATAAATATCTGGAGTTAGGTATTTTCGAAAGATATTTTCAAAACGTAACTCCTAAGTTTCTTCTTTTTTCTCTTTGCCTTCTCTCTAACTTCTCGGGGGCCTACGGTTTGATTTTCGACGATAAGATAGCAGATCCTTAGCATTGGCTTCGCGGTCTACGCATCCATCCAGACAAAATTTGATTTTGACGAAGTTCAGATTTGCACGTAGGTCGAGGCATTGGGTTTTGGACCCAATGAGGTAGGATCTCAAATTCTACTGCTGTATAAGGGTACTACGTGCAATTATAAGTATTTTAACCGGTTAAAAATGCATGGACAATCGATTTATGTTTCGTTAAATCGGGTTTTGGTTCAAAAAGGTGTTTGAGTTGATTTTGGTTGGATGAAAATGAGTTTTGAGATGTTCCTTTCGAGGTTCTGTGGTAGTTTCAGGTTTGGATATATTCGAGGGTGTTAAAAAGGTGTTTTGAGGCTTTGATTTCGGGTTTATACATGTTTTGGGAGTTGAAAAACTTATTTTTGGGCAAAAACTCAGAATTGGGACGTTCTGGAGCGTCAATGGACGTTGAAGGGTGCTCAAGTGCCTATTGGATACCTGACGGGCGCTGCTTTCTGTTGAAGAGGCGCTCAAGTGCCTATCGGGCGCCTATCGAGCACTTCTTTCCGGTGGACGGGCGCTCAACCGCTCAGCGAGCGCCTAGCGAGCGCTGGGTCCGCAGGGCCATTTTTGGGTCTTTTTGTTTTGATCATATCTCCCTCATCTGGACTTAGAATTGGGTTGTTCTTGTACTTCGAAGCCCCAAAAGTCTTCTTTCCAATGGAACCTCTCTCAACTTAAAATGCTTTTTGTAGAAAAAGTTATGACCAAAAGAGTGAAGGTATGTCAAGTTTTCCAAACCATTTTTCATCCTCTTTTGGCCGAATGTTTGGGAAAAGGTTGTTTTTCATCCTTGTGAGCCTTCTGATCAAGTTTCTTGTTCCTTGGTAGTTTGTTGTGGGTGTTTCACGTGACCCTGATGTTGGAGCGTGATAGTGACGGTTGCCCAATTACGCTACATACTGTTGTACGCTTTTACCGGTTAAAATGCTTATATATCATGTGTTATGTTTAAACCTTGTTTCGGATAAAAAGCATGTTTTACGCTTTTCATGATTTATTACATGATCCGGATGTGTTGAGATCCGTGGTTTTAGAAATGAGCTTTGAAAACGAGATGTTTTTGTGAAAAACGTGTTTGTGGAGGTTTGGAGCTGACCCTTGGGGTTGAGTCTCAGTTTTGTTAAAACATATGTTCTTACATGTTTTTAGATCTCCATATTAATGGATTGGATCCCTTTTTATTTACATGCAATGTAAAACTATTTTACTATTTTTCGTAGTTGAGCTATAGGTGGGTTTTAAATGTTATCCATAGATGTACTGGCACAATGGGTGTGTTTGTGATGAGTTGGGCTTCTATTGCTCCTCGGTGTAAGTTTGAAAACGTGCACAACGTAGGTGCTCTATACCTTCGGGTTAGTCCCCATAAATTGAGTGATTGGGTGCTTTGTACTCTTGGGCTCAGATCCCATAAATTAATCAGTAGGTGCTCTGTACCTTCGGGTTGAATCCCGTAAATTGAGTGGTTGGGGGATGCTCTGGACCCTCGGGCTTGACCCGTGAATTGAGCAGTTACGTTGTTGTGGCTCCGTATAGAGCTTGTCATTACCTAGCGGGCCTTAAGTGGTAACTAGGATAATGGGCAAGAGTCTATAGTTGTTATCTTGTCTGTGTGAGACAGAGTCGGTACATAGGATCTCATTTTACTGTGTTCTCCTCGGCTGAGTGACCCGAGTGGAGGAAAACTGTTTTACCTTTTTATTTTTCTCGGTTGTGTGTTCTGAGTGGAAAAATAATATTTTGATTCCGATTGTATGATCTGGGTGAACAAAGATCATGTTTTGATTACTGTTTTATTACAGCTTTTCCTTAACTGCAGCATGATATTTGTTAGGATGATATGCATAGTTTGAAGGATAAAAATGGGGGTTTTATGAGATAAAATCGTTTTTGAGGCCCATGTTAGCTTGGTGGAAAACTTGTGATTTTTGAGAGAAAAATATTTTTGGCTTTCGTGGTCGAGTTAGCTCCCACCATATGATTGCATAGTCTGCTTTACAGCTTTATTGTCTTTTTCTATTGGGTTTCGGCTCATGGTGTGAGATTTTGCTGTAAAAATATTTTCAGGTGACCACGTGGAGTTGACCTAGATGCTTGTGGTGATGGAGAGATGCAGTAGTTTTTCCTATTTTGGGCATGTACTTATACATGTGATGCCTATTTCTGAAGGCTGGTTTGTACGCCTTTCGGCGATATACTTATTTATGTATGAGTTTGCATGATTTCTATTTATGAGAGATAAACTTAGGGATCTTTATCCAAATGTTGTAATATTTTGAGTTGATGGTTTTCCAACTCCAAACCTTATTTTCTTAAATAGGTGTTTTGGTGGGCTTTCGCGTGACCCTAGTATTTGGGGCGTGACAACTTGGTATTAGAGCTTTGGGTTCGAATACCTATGAGCCATGAGAAGAGAGTGCATCACCATGCGAAGCTGTGTGTGTGCTTGGTTGCATGTTGATGTTGTGTATATGTGAGCCTGAAGGGTGGACCTTAAGATTGATTCGTCTTGTGTTTGGATTAACAAACTTGGGAGCCAAGTTAGAAACGCGTTTTGCAGATGTGATTTCTAGTAAGGAATCTAAGTAGGTTGTCCAAAATAAAGTGTCATTCTTATCGATTCTCCTCGGTATCGGTGTGCTGTTTGCATGATCTTTATGGCTATGTGTCAGCATGATTATGTGATATGTGCTAGGAATAACATGATAGATCGACCTTAAGTTGTCGTGTTTCATATTTTCTTTCTTTATAACCTGTACACCCTTTGGAGATAGAGAGATCGTGGTTTGGGTTTGGTTATGTGAGATTCGGTTGTTATCAGTTGCAGAGGTACGGTATGGGTTGACCGTCGACCGCTTAGGATGTTGTGGAACTCATCAGTGAGTCGAGTTTTGTCGTGTGAGGTCGACTTCGATTGGCAAACCGTTGAGGTTTGAGCATTGAGTTCCAGGTGAGTGGGCCCAATGATGTGGGAATGAGTATGCGTTGCAGTTATGCTGGGAAGAGCATGAGTTCCTGCGAAGAGTCTCGATTCTGTGATATTCCTACGGGAATGCAAGTCAGTGGTTTGGCCATTTTCCTAACGGTTAGGAGATCGTGCTTAAGAACCGTGCCAGGTGTATGTGGTTGGTTAGTGCTGAGACGATGTATCCTGAATGAGATATGTCTGGAGGTTGTTTGTGTTCCACCTTGTTCAGAGATGGGTATGTTGTTCGCCTATGAAAACGAAGTGTGGAGTGGTTAGGTTCAGCAATATACCATGTGATTTGGCCATCCTGAGATGGTAAGTGAGAAATCGTGAGGTACGATGCCTGTGGTCGAGGTGTGTTTTGAGAGTAGAAGTGCAGAAGGTGTCTGCATGGTTGTGGAAGTTATTAGTAACTCTGGATGAGGGGTCTCTGGATCGAGTTTCCTTGCTCGGAGAGGCCGTGACGAGATCGTAGTGCGCCTAGCAGGAGTTAGGTTGTATAGCGCAGCGTTGTGAAGTGAGGTTTTGGGCGCAATGGTATGTGTTGTACCTGGTATGTGGATGGATGGTGTTCATGTGTGTGAATAAGGTCTGAGCATTAAGCGTTTGGTGTAGCTGATGATCTGAGTATTGTGATCGAAATTGACGGCGGATGTGTGACTGTAGTCGATGTGGCCTCGAGGTAGGGCTTTCAGAGTCCTTAGAGACTAAGTGTTGCTGAGTATCGGGAGTACACTGGCAGTATGCTGAGGTTTGGCCATGATTTCATGTTGACCTTTTTCTTTCCTTTGGATGGGAGGAGAGAGAGAGTTCTTGTAGACGATTATCTGGTACGTGTTGTTTGCGAGTTGTTTCATCTCGGGTAGACAGAGATGCCAGGTTTTGATTGATTCAGGTTTTGGTTGTGTCTTGAGACTGTGGAATCTCAGTGGATTTGTATCCGCATTGTGACCCTTGGAGTTGTGACTCATGGACGTGCATTGCTAGGATTGGGCGATTGTTAGACTAATCCTTCGTGGTTTCAACGGATGGTTGAACCATTTGGGTGGTGTTCTCTGTGAGGTTGTGTTGGTAAACAAGAATGCTTGGGGAGTTGATATAGAGATGAAGAGTCCTTTGCAGTAATCGGCAAAGAAATCCTTAACTGTTGTGTGCAGTTAGTCCTGTATTATGTGGGTACGATTGCATTATTGCTTTTGGTTGAGTGGAAATTTTGTCGGCACAGTCCAGTTTGGATATTCTCGAAGAGTGGTGTCGATAGTGGTAAGCGTTGTGCTTTGGCGTAACCGTTTGTTTGGACGGTGATTCCGAGAATGGGGTAAAATACGAGTCAGAAAGGATGCAATGATTCGGGAATCTTGGTTAGTGTGGCCCGTTCGGACCGACGAGACTGTTTGGTTGGGAATGGCAAGATCGTGATGAGTTCTGTATATGAGTTCGAATAGCCTGATATTGTGGTCTCAAGGGGTTGATGTATGTCTCCTGCGCTGGAGTCGATGTCTGATGATGATCATCATGTTTGCTTTGCCGGCTGACGGCGACTGTAGACACCCCAATTTGGCCCTGCCTAATCTTAAGCGAATCCAATGATGAAAAAAGATGGATTATTGCCTCGATACAATCCTCAAAAAGTGATCCAAGCTCGGTATTTGAACCCAAAATCTTCAAACCAATGAAATTTTGTTGAACCATCGAAACTTACTGCCCAAGTAGGGCGACCGCCAATTCTCTTCATGGCGCCCGCCGTAGAACTTTGTAGAAACCCTAGCCCAAAGTGGCTGCCGCCATCTTCAATCATGGCAACCGCCAACTCCCATTGTGACGACCGCCATGGAACTTTGTGAAAACTTTTAAAAACCTAGCGACCGCCAACTCTCATTGTGGCGACCGCCAACTCTAAATGGCCTGACGTGTCCCTTAAACATGGCAGCATCTCATTGGCTGATAAACTCTATAAATACTGTACCCCATGGTACGCTTTCAGTACGAATTTTGAGAGAGAGAGAGACTCTGTCGACATATCGAGCAATCCCGAGCCCCGACGCCGAACCCCTGCCGAGATACTAAGACCCGAGCCTTCCAACGCCTACATTGCAATCCTAGCTTGGATTTCCACCCGAGGATTAGTACGCCAAGGCCCATTCCACAACTTGAGGATTCCCCGGCAATTTAGGTAACTTGTTTAAATTCCCGGCACTTCTAGCTCCATTTTCTCTCTTTTGGAGTGACCGAGTTACTTTAATTGTTCTATTTCTGTTACTTCCTTTATTGCTTATAGTTATTTTATTTATGTTTAAGTTCAATTTTTAGCTTATTTAGTTTACTTGTTTTAGTTCTTTATTTATCTACATTAAGCTTATTAAACTATTAAATGGTGCTAACATACATTAGTAATTACAATTTAATAATGTTGTCAATTGTTATAATAATGCACCTATATTTATATGAATGTAGTAATTAATACTACGTTTCACATTTTAGTTAAATTGTTATATTTAATTTCTTTTAGCTTTCCTTTTCATTTCCTTTATAGTAATCTTAGTTTAATGCCTTTTTCTTTCAAACATTAGTTTAATATTCTTTTAATAGTTTTATTTTCTTCCTTTTCTTATTTTATTACTAGCATTTCTTTTCTTTTCTTTTCTTATCAATGCCAATGTTCCATTGCTCTTTATTTTCTTTCTTTCCATTATTAGCTTATAATATCCATTTTAGCATTCATTTTCTTTTAGTCTTTTCTTATAAAATTCTTTTTTCTTTCTTTTCTTTCTATAAGTCTTTATTTTTTATTTTCTTTTTCTTTTCTTTTAATTGCAATGTAATTTTCTTTTCTAGCATCCAATTTCTTTTTTTTTCTTTTAATGTAGCTTCATTTTCTTCTCCTTGTAATGTAATTTTATTTTCTTACTTAATTTTTTTATTTCTTTTCTTTTTCTCTCTTTTTCTATAGTTTTATTTTCTTTTCATAATGCTAGCCTTATTTTATCCTTTTCTTTCTTTATTAAACTCAAAAATCATAAAAAAGTCCTTTAAGGTAGTTATCACCTTTAAATGTAATTTTCTTAAAATGGGAATAGCTAGGTGAGTAGTTAGATTTTCTTTTAGTAATTCAAATGAATGTTTTCTAACCTTTCCATTATAGCATATTTTTCTTTTATAAATTTTTCTTTATTTTCTTTTTCCTTAAACCTTTAAATTCTCTTTTTCATGTAGCTCTTATTTTCTTTGATAATAAGCTTTCTTTTAATTTTTATGCATTTTTTTTACATTTAGTTTTTTTCTTTAATGCTAATTCGGTTCATTTTTGTAATATGCATATTTTGATTATTTTTCTTTAGAATGCATGTTTAGAATAGCTTAGTTTGTTTTGTTAATAATTCATGTTTAGGTGATTCTAGTATTTTCTACCACATTTTTATTCTTTCACGCAAATCATGTTAGTTAGTTCATTTGTATGAAATTGCATGCAGGTGTGCTCATGTATCTTTTTAGTTAGAAATTGCATGCCATAGGATTTAGAATTTTTCTTTTGATATTTATTTGTTGTGGAATGTTATGTACATATTTTATGTATCTTCTATACTTGATTTTGAATGTTCTCTCTTTGCCGCCATTTTCTTTATTTACATGCATTTGAGAAATTCTATTAAAGAACCAATGATGATTAGTAGAGGCCAACTTTACGGTTGGACAAACCGGGTGCCTAACACCTTCCCCGATTCGTACCTTAGCCTCCGAACCCTTTTTCTCTGGTTTACGTTTTAAAAGATCAGTAGCTATTTTGTTTTTCTTAGTTTTTCTGAAAAACTAAGTGGCGACTCTATTTTTAATAAAAAGAGGTTTTCAAAATTTAGCTTTTAAGGTGTTAAAATATTTTTGTAAACATCTTTGAATTCTCCTATTTTCGATCCCTAAATCCCAACGCCATAGTATTTTCTGGTGACTCCGATGGGGACTGATTTCCAAAATCAAATAAGAGGGCTAGACTTGAAAATATCATTGGTTCTTAATCAGAATTTCTCATTTGCATTTTTACATGCATATGCATTGTTCTTCAAACCCCCCTGCATGGTCGACCTGATGCCCTGAACGTTAATCCGTTTCGGGGATTGTTGGGGAGACGGGCAACCCTTGCTGACTGTACGCTATCATAGGTGCAGTAAAAGAGTTTGGGCGTACTATTTGACCATGTCTTGCACCACTCCAGGAATGGGAGGTATATACCCGGCTCTATTCAGAAGGTACCCCGTTCAAATTAACCAAACCCGGCCTTTTGCGTATAGTGAACTTAGACCCTCCAGTTAGGTGCAGCTAATCCTAATAGGACTATGTGTTTTCTTTATTGTATGTTTTGATTGTATATTTTTAGAATTGTTTTGTTCGAATTAGGCTAGTACTTTTTTCAGGATCGGCCTGAGATTTCTGTTATCCTTCGTAAAAGTTAGTTTCTCCTTCGGGTTCTTACCTGAATCTTTGCTTTTCACCATATTTGGCCTTCACATAAGTAGTTTCTTCTCGGGGACATGCCCATGTTTTGTTTGGACACCTTTAGAGTAGTTTTTCTCTCCTCCGGGTTCTTCTTGGATTATCAATTTCTCTCGGTTGTTGTATTAGGTTTGCTTCCTTTGTTATACCCATGAGAGCTGGTCTTGTGATCTTGCCATTGTGCTATCCATTTTTCATTAGAATCCTAGAAAGTTAGATCTGTTTTCCTGTCGGAGCGCTGTCCGTTTTCCATTAGAATCATAGGTCAAACCAGTTTTTTGAGGGTTAGAACTATCGTCTTATCAAAATGTCGTCCGTTTAGATAAAACCTTTCTCCTAGAATTTAGTCGATCTACCCCCTTTGGTTCTCGTCCCGAGTTTTCAGATGTTCTGTTGTTATGCTGGTGGTATGAGCTCGACAGGGGCATTATTTCAGTTTCAGCTGTTCTGGGGTATCTGGGATATTTACTGTCAATTGTCTGAAACTGGCTATTCTACTTGTGGGATTTAGGTTTTTTTGTGGGATACCATTGATCTGGAAAGAATACAGTTGACACGAGTTTGGGTAAGATTAGAATCGGGTAAATTTTGTAGAGTATCTGAATCGACTAACATGGCAGAGAATGAAGTTAATTTAATGGCCCTGACGAGGGCTATTACCGAGATACAGCGAGCTGTGGAGCAGCAGACTCAAGCTCAAACTCAATGTCAGGATACAAGCAATTTAGGCCCGTGTGCTCAGTGTAAATGGGCAGCCATATAACACGAATGAGAATGCCAAAAACTTTTGGGATGACAACTAGGGGCCAGAAATACCACAAGTCGTGGTACCACCGCGGGTTCCCTACTCAATTGCAGTAGAAGAGGAGAACACTGCCAAGTCTAGGTAATGTGCGCTGGCAGAAAAGATCGACCGAATGGAAAAGGTATTGAGGAAAGCTAAAGGAGTTGAGGAATACATGCTCGATGTAGGGAGACTCTGCCTATTCCCAGATGCGAAGTTGTCGAAAAAATTTAAAATGCCAGACATGAAGAAATTTAACAGAACCGGAGATCCCAGAATTCATCTCCCAATGTACGTCGGTACCTTGTCACCAATAGGGATTGATGACCAGTTGAAGGCCCACCTCTTTCACCGATCTCTTTCTGGGGCAACCTAGAAATGGTTTCTCTCTCTTGATGTAGCTAAAACCAGAACGTGGGAAGACAGTGCAACAGTTTTTATCAGCCAGTATAGTTACAATGTCTAACTGGATGTTACTACTCGAGCGCTTGAGAAAACCCGACGATAGAATCGGAAATCTTTCGTCGACTTTCTGACCCATTGAAGGGGAAAAGCTGCTAAGATGACAAACAGGCCCTCGAAAAAGGAGCAAGTCCGGATCGTAGTAAAGAGTCTGCAACCCCCCCTGAAATGCTATCTAATTACACAGTCGCTCTCCACATTCGAGCAGTTATTTGATGCCAAAATTCAGATAGAAGATGCAATCCAATCCGGTGACATTGAGAAAATAGAACCCAGTCAGAAACCACCACGAAGGACTTTCCCTACAACCAACCAATATCCATCCGCTGCTCGCTCGGGCAAGGTGAACCTTTTAAATCCTTCTTCTTCTACTCATCCAGTAAACAGCCTTCAGCAGTCAAACAATGGCCAACAGCAACAAAAGCCGAGGAGGGTCTTCAGTCTCCCTCAATCGACTCGTCAAGAAGGGGCTCATCAAGCCATTGGACCCCATGCTTGTTCCTGACCCACTTCCTCCAAGGTATAATGCCTCCCAAAACTGTGCCTTCCACCAAAGCCACGTGCACTTAACTGAAAAGTGTATGGGGCTCCGCTATGAGATCCAGAATCTCATTGACAACAAAGTGATTTCTCCTCCATCAGCAACCCCAAAGCCGAACATTACTACTAACCCATTGCCAAGTCATGCTAGGAAGGCTGGGGTCAATGGGACAGTCTGAAGACCCGAGTCAGTTTATTTGTTCAGCACACCTACCACGCCCGTCTGTTTCACCTATCAAGGATTCGATAAGTTGTTCATTCGTGATGATTAGAGGCAGCCGAGACAGAATGGAAGAATGGAACGATAATGGTTGGGAATGGTATCGATCCATGATCCAGGTTTACCAACATGAGGAAGAGGAGCACAACGAGGTGGATGATTGGCCGTTGGATTATCCAACTAGACCTTATGGGTTTGGTCATGTACTTGATGGAATTACACTTCCTCGACTTTTTTAGGAAGAAATACATGTTGATGACATGCAATCCTATTGGCTAGTCAAGGTTGTGTTGAAATCTGATGGGACCGAATGGATTGATTTTTGGGCCGCTCGTGAACAGCAAGTAAATTTTGTTGAAGAGGACATCTGGGAAGAAATTGATAATACATGGGTTATCGAAGATGATCAGGAAAGACAAAAAAGGGCAGCCATTAGCGACTTAAATGACATGTGGGCATTTGAAAACCCTTTGCATGAGATAAGACAGACTGATAATGTCATGCCCGGCTTATGGGACCCTGAAGAGAGCGTGGAGCACCTTACCCGAAGTGGAAGACATTTTAAGCCAACTCAGCTAGAGAAAGGATAGCCAAGTGGAAAAGGAAAAGAGACAGAGCAAGAGGAGGAAGATGATGCCGTGTTGATACAGTTGAAAAAGACACAAGCCAACATTAGCATTTGGGGGCTACTGATGGCCTCGTACAAGCACAGGCAAGCTATGCTGAAAGTTTTGAGCAAAGCCAGCGTGCCGATAGAAGCCACCCCGGAGCAATTGATCGAATTGATTATACCGACAGTTAAACCAAAAGTTATTTCCTTTTCTGATGAGGACTTGCCCGCTGAAGAAAAAAGTCACAACAAGCTGCTCCACATCACTATCAAGTGCCTGGAAAAATGGGTCCCAGTAACCCTCATCGATAATGGGTCCACCTTGAATGTTTTCCCATTAAGAACAGCCATCTACTTGGGAATGAGGCCTGACCAATTTACTCCATTCAATCAAGGGGTGCGGGCCTATGACAGCACCAGAAGGGATGTATTGGGACTGGTGTCATTCGCCGTTTCAGTGGGACCTTTGGAAACATCCGTAGAGTTTCACGTACTAGACGTCCCGGCTTCCTTCAACCTGCTACTGGGCAGGCTGTGGCTACATGACCCGAATGTTCAGGCAGTGCCGTCTACCCTTCACCAGAAACTGAAATTGATAAAGGATGTGGCAATTTTGACCATTCATGGAGAGGACAACATCCCTCCCCCGATGGGAGGAGAAGGTACAACTCTGCTAGAAGTTCAGCATAGTGAAGATGATGTGTTGCTTAGTGATTTTCAGTTTGATAAAGTACAAGCTGTTCAGACGCTGATGTATGAGGAAGAAAGATATGTTAACCCAAAGGTCGTAACCATGACGAGAAGAATGTCCTTCTTCCCTAGTATGGGATTGGGACGTAAACTGCAGGGAATCCCAGAACCCATTCAGGTATTGCCAACTTCACACCATTTTGGTCTTAGGTATTAACCGACAGAAGAAGATCTGGAAGGGCCTAGAAGGAAACGAAAGGCCAATTATTCTGGAACACTCAATGGATACTTCATCAAGGAAGGGGAAGACTTCCGGTATTGTGGCTTTCCAGAACGATGGATTGATGAAGAAATCAATCAAAAGCTGCCTGGGTTGGAGATCTTTTTCAGCCACCAGTTGTCCGACACAGAGGAGAAAGAAACAATGGAAGGAGAGAAGAAAGAAAAGGAGGATTGGGCTGACAAACTCGACTGTACCGACCTGGGAATACTGTTCCACGAGAAGATGACTCAACTGCATATAAATGAATCGGACTGTTACATGATGAGTTTCAGCGCACCGACCGACTGTACCCGGCTCATTGTTGGCGCCGCCGCAAAGGAAGTAAAGAACTGGACTGTCGAGTCTGATGATGTGCACTTTGTCTGTCCCAAGTCTGGAATCGAGTTTGAGTCTGTAATCGAGGGCACATCTGTTGGTGCTCCCCTTTCTTCCTTTGCTATCGAGTTTGTAATCCCCGTTATTTTTTATGAAATAAACAAAATTTTTGATTACTCTGCTTTGTTTGATTTATTTCATACACTTTCTGACGATTTTGAATTCGACGGGGATGTCCCTGAAGAAATAAAATTTTTAATAAAAAGAGAAGAAAAAATGTGTGCCCAACCAATAATTGAAGAAACTTTGTCAATAAATCTGGGTGATGAAACTAACCCGCAAAATGTTCAAGTTGGTTCTTCTTTATCCTTAGCTGAACAAGAACAATTAATAACTTTATTAAAAGAATTCAAAGATGTGTTTGCATGGTCTTACAAAGATATGTCCAGAATTGATCCCGACATCGTTCAGCACCATATCTCTCTATACCCCGATGCTAAACCAGGCAAAGAAAAATTTAGACGCATCTGATCAGAATGGGCTCTGAAGATCAAAAAAGAAGTTGCCAAACAGATCGACGCTGGATTCCTAATGGTAATTGAGTATCCGGAGTGGGTAGCCAATATAGTGCCAGTTTTAAAGAAGGACGGTTGCATCCGAGTCTGCGTGGATTTCTGGGATCTCAACAAGGCTAGCCCAAAAAATGATTTCCCGTTGCCACACATCGACGTCTTGGTAGACAGTACAGCAGGGCATGCCTTACTATCATTCATAGACGATTTTTTCAGGTACAACTAGATTTTGATGGATTCTGAAGATAGAGAGAAGACGACATTTACCACGCCTTGGGACACCTATTGTTACCGTGTTATGCCATTTTGATTGAAAAATGCCGGGGCAACCTATCAAAGGGCTGCCACTACCTTAATGCATGGCATGATACACAAGGAGGTCGAAGTGTATGTAGATGATATGATAGTCAAATTCAAGGATCGGGAAGGCCACATCACAGCACTGCAAAAGTTCTTTGAAAGGATTCGAAAGTACAAGATGCGGCTTAACCCGCAGAAGTGTGTATTTGGAGTCACTGCCGAAAAAATGCTCGGATTCATGATCACTCAACGAGGCATCGAAGTCGATCCTTCTAAAATCAAAGCAATTTTGGAAATGCCTCCTCCGAGGACCGAGCAAGAAGTTAGGGTTTTTTGGAAAAGATCCAATTTATCAGTCGCTTCATCGCTAAATTGACAACTACTTGTGAGTCGCTCTTCCGTTTATTGAAGAAAGGAGTTGAATTTGAATGGGATCAGAAATGCCAAGACGCCTTTGATACCGTACGACAGTACTTACAAAATTCTCCTATTCTAACTCCTCCCGAACCTGACAGGCCACTGATCCTCTATTTGTCAGTGACTGATTCAGCTATGGGATGCATGCTTGCACAAGAAGGTGAAACTGGAGTCGAGAAAGCCGTCTACTTCTTAAGCAAGAAGATGATCAGGTCAGAAATACGGTACGCACCGCTGGAGAAGACATGTTGGGCCTTAGTTTGGACTTTCTGAAAATTGAGGCATTTCATGCTGTCTTTCATAGTGAACATCATCTCTCGGATGGACCCGCTGAAGTATCTGTTCAAAAAATCGGCACTAACAGGAAGGCTGGCCCGATGGTTGCTGCTATTATCCAAGTTTGATCTCCAATATGTCACCCAAAAGACAGTCAAAGGCATAGCAGTGGCTGAATTTCTAGCCGACCAACCAGTTGGAGGAGATGAAGACACGGAATTCCAATTTCCCGATGAACAGCTAATGAAAGTTGGGGATGATAGATGGACTCTATATTTTGATGGCGCTTCCAATCAATATGGCTATGGTATAGGAGTCCTTCTTGTCAACCCCGATGATTTACATGTTCCATTGTCCCTAAAACTCAATTTCGAAGTCACCAATAATCAGGCAAAGTACGAAGCATGTTTAGCAGGATTGGAGGTAGCCTTAGAACTAGAGGCAAGGAAATTGGAAGTCATTGGAGACTCAGCATTAGTAGTTTCGCAAGCAAGAGGAGAATGGAAGGTCGGGGATGTAAGCTTAATTCTCTACTATCAAGAACTGGAGAGGCTGACGTCGTGCTTTGAATCAGTAATCTTCACCCATGTGCCAAGATTGCAGAACAAGTTCGCCGATGCACTGGCCACCCTAGCATCCATGATTGACATACCACCCAGAGTTTGGATGAGACCTTTGATAATTGAGCAGAAAAAGAAGCCGGCATATGAAATGATAGCCGCTATCGAAGAAAGCACAGACGGACTTCCATGGTATTTTGACATCCAAAACTTTATTGAAAAAGGAGAATATCCCAAGTTTGCCAATAAAAAGGACAAACGGGTGATGTGACGACTGTCTGCGCAGTTTATCATTTGTGGTGGTAGACTGTACAAACGAGGACATTCTGGGGTTAACAAGCTATGTGTTAACACTAAAGAGGGTCAAAAATCGATGAAGGAAATCCACGCAGGAGTTTGTGGACCACACATGAGCGGAAATATGTTAGCCAAGAAGATCTTACGACAAGGATACTTTTGGATGACGATGGAAACAAATTGTATTCAGTTTGTGCAGAGGTGTCATAAGTGCCAGATTCACGCAAACCTCATACACGTTCCCCCGTCTCAATTGTATAATCTAACGTCACAATGGCCGTTCTCAGTATGGGGCATCGACGTGATTGGCAGAATAACACCGAAGGCATCTAATGGACACGAGTTTATCTTAGTGGCCATTAACTATTTCATCAAGTGGGTGGAAGCAGCTTCCTACTCAGTATTGAAGGTCTCTCATGTTGCCAAGTTCATCAAGCAAAATATCATTTGTCGGTACCGAGTTCTGCACGAGGTCATTTTGGATAATGGCTCACATTTCCAAGGAGAAGTCCGGGATCTTTTCAAGTAATATCGGATAGTGGCTCATAAGTCCTCGCCATATCGGCCACAAATAAACGGAGCAGTCGAGGCAGCGAACAAGAACATCAAGAAAATTCTGCAAAAGATAATCAACCCGCACAAAGATTGCCCAAAGCATCTACCATTTGTACTATGGGGATACCGAACGTCGATAAGAACTTCAACCGGAACTACGCCATACTCTTTAGTGTATGGGATGGAAGCTGTTCTTCCCATTGAGGTGGAAATCCCCTTACTAAGGGCCGTGGCCGAGGATAGTATTTCAGAAGCAGAATGGCAGAGGAACCGGATGGAGGAGTTGCTCCTGTTTGATGAAAGAAGGCTACAAGCTCTATTTCATGTACAAGGTTACCAAAGAAGGATAGCCCGAGCGTACAACAAAAAGGTCAAGACTCGAGATCTTAGAGAGGGAGATCTGGTTCTTAAGGAAATTAGACCTCCTATCTTCGACCCAAAGGGCAAGTTCAACCCAAACTGGTCCGGACCGTTTCTCATTGAAAACATCATAACTTGTGGCGCAGTCATTATCATGGACTTAGATGGTTGTGTATTCTTCACTCCAGTAAACCTTGATCAACTCAAGAAGTACTATCCCTAAAGTAAAAATAAAGATAAAAGAAAAGCTCGCTGAGTTAAAAATTGAAAAGGCAACTCAGGCAAAAGTTAGAGCAGCCTGCAAGGCCGAAAACCCGAAAGGGCGACCTTGAAAAAAATTAAGGCACTACAAAAGGAGAGTATCAATACCCGAGGAAAAATCAAGCCCAAACTACGTTAAGGCCTGATACCATCTTTTGGGATACGTAGGCAGCTTCTTTAAGAAGTCCAGCCACTTTCTTTGTCTTTAACCATCCTTGAATCTGAGTAAGACCAATGCAAATTAATTCTTAAATTTTGATAATAAAGTCATTAAAGCTTTGGACAAATTCGAACCATCTTAAACATAAAGTGGGAAGTTTTTCATTACTACAGACAAGACTACAAAGTTCTTAAATAAAGGGAGGGCACACAAGTCCCAAACTCTACAAACAAAATGAAAGAAAATTGTGAAATTTTCAAAACAAAGCAGAGGCCCTCAAATTCTCCTCCTTTTGGCCACTTGTTTCCCCTCCCTATCTTGTGTCAACCATGTCTTGTATTCAGCAGAAAGAGTAGTACACTACAACTTGTGCATCTCCATCAACGAGCGAGATGGCCAGGCATCCCGATACTGTGCTAGAAAAGGAGCTCGCAATGTAGAAGAAAACAGATGGTCTCGAATGTTGGGGAAAATAGTCTGACTCTGCCCGAACTGTCGCATGATCCGACAGGGGTAGTAGAAAAAAGTCTGGGATAGACCAACAAGCAGCACACTAGGATGATCCATAGTGGTCAGAGTCATAGTAGGAATCCACCACCAATGGTACTGCCAGGTAATGTCTGAACCAGTCAAAGAGGAAAGATATTGTCGCCAAGATGCCTCAGTATCACATATCTGATAACGCAAACGGTAAAGGAAAGCAGCGGCATTGTGTCTATCAGTGGGAGGTTTATGTATAAGGTTTACCTTCTCAATCAGCCAGATCTATAGCAAAAGTTAGAATAGTAAGAGAAAGACCTTTGCAGTATAACAGGGAACTTGATACAAAGAAAGATGTTAAAATCACCTGGAGAAGTAAGGAGCTGCCAACAAAGGTGGTGGTTTCACCACGATGAACAACGTCCAAGCCCAGTAGTGTCTCAGCAAAAACTAGGGGCACGAAGTTTTTTTCCATCCACATTTGGCCAGCAATGTCAACCAGGACACAACTAACCTGCCCATCAAAAGGGACAAGGAGATATTGGGCAAGGAGGCAGAAGCAAAGTGCATAACGGTGCTGCAGCTGAAAGTCTAGATCGCTGAGGTCACCAGTAGGATGAAATCTCTCAATAAGCCATGAGATGTCAAGACAGTCACCCGAGGTCAGAAGGGAAGCCTCTATCCGGGATAGACCACAAAAACGCATCACCTGCTGCCGAACTGAGAGAATGGGAGTAGGAAAGACAACAGAACCTCGCGGAACCAAGTCCAAAATAGCAGCAAACTCCTCCACAGTGGGATAGAGTTCTTCGAGGCCAAACCGAAAGACATGGGATTGCGGATCCCACAGTTGTGCAGCAGCCATCAGTAAGGGTTTGTTAATCTTCACGATCCTCAGTGAGAAAAGGGCATTCAAGCCAAATGGGGCAAAGTTCAAACATTCGATATGGGAGAGTTTTTCGATCCATAGAGAAAGAGGAGAAGCCATATGAGCCTGAGCAACAGCAAATGGGGTCTTCAGGGCTATATTTATAAGGTAGAAAAGAGCAAGAAATCAAAATTTCTGCAAAAAGGATAATCAATGTGGCGACCGCCATCTTGAAACTGGCGACTGCCAACTCCAAAAAGCATAGTACAGTGACATCATTCCTTCGACCAGGCGCCCGCCATGTTGAAAAGGGCGACCGCCAGCTTCACATTTTGGGAAAGTGGCGACCGCCATGTGCTGTTATGACGACCGCTATGTTTGAACATGGCGGGTATGGGACAGGTTGTAGTCTTTGTGATTTGTATCAGTCGTGGCGCCTGAACTACGCATCCATGGCAGTTTGAGTAACAAAATAAGGGAAAAACAAGCAACAGAATAATAAAGCAAGAAAATGGCAAGAAGGCTCTAAAGATGCATAAAAAGTAATATAATGTAAATTGGGGCACTAAGGCCCAATAAGCAGCAAAAGTGGGGCACGCAGGCCCATGAAGCAGATAAGTGTATATATCTAACAGGGGCACGCAGGCCCATTAAAATAAATGTATCAGGATGAAACAAGGGGAGGGAGAAATCTCTCTCTCACTAGTGCCTGGGGCGGACCTGGTGGGAGGAAGGACCGGCCTCGTCCGAACTGTCGTCCTCGAGGAGTTTGTCAAAGTTGTCACCATCGTCCCTATTGGAGGAAGAAACGACTCTAGATCGGCTCCAAGCAGATGAAGCAGACCCTCTGGAACGAGCACGAGAAGATGCCCGAGAACCACAACCTCTAACCGTGGAATCCATCTGCCGGACCAGTACCCTCAAGCCGGTAATCATCAGCATCGCCCGGTCTAACCAAGCCTGATCGACCTGTAGAAGAAAATAGTTCAG
>JAULJZ010157105.1:0-28049 GCA_032270985.1 Heliamphora pulchella | reverse complement strand
GCGGTTGCGAGGAGAAGAGGATAATTAAATCGAGTTGTCAGTAACCTAATTTATTTATCAGGAATCCATATCTTAAACGTGGGGAGAATTAAGTGTATTTGATAATTGGAAACTCAAGACATAATTTGAGTTAGGGCCGGCAGTTCAGTCAGGACCATTAGTGGAATAAGTTCTGGTTCGTGCGAGAAAGGATCTAACTCGGGGATAGAGTTAGGGATATCTGATTTTCTCCTACGGTTAGCCCGAGTCCTATACTTCCTCGTGATCCCTCACGTAACCTTTTATACGCACGAATATTTTTCCTTTCGGTTTCGGTAATTATTTAATTTAATTTGAATGTCGATTTTGCCGCCGGAAACATTTAGGGATTAAGTTAAATAATGGAGGGCGGTATTGGAATTTGGCACACCTAGGGATCATTCCCTAGGTGGCCGGCCCTGATAGGGGATAGGAGGTTATTTTATGGAAAAATATATCTTCTCCTTGGTTTTAGGAAAGAGAGATATAGTTTCCAAGAATATCTCAAGTGATATATTAAAATATATCACAAGGAGCCAAAAACTAACCTAATCCCAAGCCCTAGCCGCCGCCTCCTTCACTCTCTCATTGTAAATTCATTTTTGCTTTGAGAGAGAGGTGTGAGATAGAAACCAAAAGAAAAAAAATACGAAGATCCGGATCGGTGCCCACTCGTCGGGATCGTCGTGTGCGTCGGGATATATGTGAGAAGATCATTGGGTCATCTCGGATCGTTGTTCTGTATCAAAGAAACTTGTTCAAGTTTCTTGAATGTATATTTAATCATAATATATCAGTTTATTGTTATCGTTTTTCATGAAAAATGCATGGGCCATTTTTTACAGTCACGGCGCTGGATCTTAATTTTTTTTCCGCATTCCAACACTTGAAGTCGATGTTCTTGTTAAATATTTGGAGTTGTTTGCTTTGTGACCTTGTAGTGAATTTCGGAGACAAAATTCCTTATAGGGGGAGAGTTGTGGGACCCGATTCGTTTTTAATTTTGTGATGTATATTCTTAACGTGCTAGTTATTGTTTTAATCATTATAGAAAAGCATGTTTCTATATGTTTTATGCTCATGTTGGCCTAGATATACATGTGGGTTTCAATCCCGATCCTGATGGGCATTGCAGTTGAAAGTCGGTAGGCTTTCTAGGTAGGAGACCGATCGAGCAGTCTGTCTGCATGAGTTGTTTATATGATAGCTCATTGCTTGTGGTTTTGAACCAAGCTTGTTGAACAAGCTTTCCTTTTTCTTCCCTCTTAAGAAAGACCAAAAGCTCCACCTTCTCTCTAGCTTTTTAGTGGGCTCGAGCTTAATTTTTGGCGATCGAATAGTGGATTCTTGTTATCCTTACCGTGGGCTTCGTATTCATCCGAACGGTTTTTCATTTTAACGACTTTGGTTTCTCTCCGGAGGGCAAAGCGTCGAGTTTTTAACTCAGTGAGGTAGGATCCTAGACTCTCATGTCTTAAAGGGGTACTATGTGAAATTTTATGCGTTTTTATCGTCTTACAATGTATGAATTGTTGATCTTCGTATTTAAACCATGTTTGTTGGACAAAAAGCATGTTTTACATTTGTTGTGGTTTATTACAAAGTGGGTGGACGTGTGGGTGTCCCTGGTTTTTCAAAAGGTGGGTTTTGAAACGAAGAGGTTTATGCAAAAGTTATGAAAAACCATGTATTGAAGGTTTGGAGCTAACCCTTGGGGTTGAGCCGTTTTTAAACGCTTTGGTTGAAACGGTGGAAACATTTTGAAAATATTGGTTGGTTTCCAAGGTTAAATGGACGACGTGGCGGAAGGTTGTTAGACGTTTTGTATATAAGTAATGTACTGCTTTAAACGTTTTTTTTTGTAGTCAAGGTATGTGTTTTAAGAATTCTATTGATGTGCCGTGACAGTGCGTGTGTATTTGGGCCACTATTACTTCTCGATGAAAGTTCAGAAACTTTGCGCATGTAGGTGCTTCACTCCTTCGGATTAATTCTCATAAATGAAGTGGTTGTCCCATTGGGAGGCGTGTGTTGTTGTAACTCCGTAGAAAACTTGTTGTTACCTAGCGGGTCATTGGATGTCCCGAAACTAGCGTAATGACCGAGAGTCTATAGTTGTTATCTTTGTGTCCGGTGCAACAGAAATGGTACATAGGAATCATTATCGATTGTGGGAACAGAGTGGAAAATAACATTTTGTTATTGTTTTTCTTAACTGTTGGACGTTATTTGCATTATATAAAATGTG
Source organism: Heliamphora pulchella (assembly GCA_032270985.1). Taxonomy (NCBI): domain Eukaryota; kingdom Viridiplantae; phylum Streptophyta; class Magnoliopsida; order Ericales; family Sarraceniaceae; genus Heliamphora; species Heliamphora pulchella. Next base: position 25,783 of record JAULJZ010157105.1, on the reverse strand, counting down.
CGGTTTTGAGGATGGAAAACTATTTTGAGGCTTGTGAAGTCGAATCAATTCTATGCTACATGGTTGTATATCCTGTTTTACTTCATGCTAGTCTGTTTCCTATTGGGCTTCAGCTCATGTTGTGGGATTTTAAAAACCTTTTTTAGGTGGTTTGGATCATGTAGCTTGATATTGTGGAGCCGGGGTGGCAAAGGACAAGATTCTTTCTATTGTAGTTCGGTAGCTTATTATTGGTTTTATTTTTGGATCATGTATTATTGTATATTCATTTCATCTTGAAAGCATCTTTTGTAAGCCCTGTGGCGATTATATCAAATGCACGTATGTTTTGCAATCTTGAGAGCGAGACCTTGGGTTGTTTGTTATTTTCTATTTTTGTTTGGTTTTATCCCTCATAAAAATGTTTGTGCCTCGAGGGAGGGTTTTAGATCTCGTTTCGGTGGATTTTTCCTTTGCCATGGTGTGCCTTGTGAGCTTTCAAAAAGGTTAGAAAATAGTTACGTGTTGGAGGGGGAAAAGGTTGTATTTTGAAAAGTTGGTCCGGAGCCAGACCGCTTGACGGACCGCTCGAGCGGTCTCCGAAAACATTCTATTTTTTTTTTATTATTTTTTTGTGTTTTGTTGAAAAATCAGTGTCCTTGCAAGGACCGGTTGAGCGGGCTGTCGACCGATTGAGTAGTCTGGGAAATTTTCAAAAGTTTTTGTTTGTTTGTTTTTAAAGCTGGGCTCTCGGGGACCGTGAGCTTATTCTTTTGGGCTGTTTTTTTACATAATATTAACCATTGGTTGTGCGATTTTCAAAGGATTTAAGCTTGCTTTTATCTGTGTTCTTGGACCCATCTAGGCTCGGGTGGTTTTAATGGACCTTGATACCTCTTAACGGGTTTTTCTTGGGTGATTCACGTGATCTAGGTTTTGGGGCATGACATATTGAATAGGAAAGGAGTAATGAGTTTAGTAAAATGAAAGATGGAATGATTAAAGATAAGTTAAGAGGAAGAGTTGCAAATTTTAAGAGTCCAGAAATTAAAATGAATCCATATTATCTTTAAAGTTTACAACAAATGAGAGTGTGAGAGTTATGAAACAAGAACAGAAAAGAATGATTGAAGATTCTTGCATAATGTCTTGCTCATCTACATTTTACAAGTCATGCATTGCAATTTCTTTAGTCTTTATCTTACGACCTTCGGGTCACGTTTATTGCATCAAATGTTTTTATAGGTTGTAATGTGAATGATGAGACACGAGATGATATTTGATTATGGATTAAAGTTAGAATAAGAATGAGAGATGTTTGTGGTTTGTAAATTCAAACTAGTAAATTAGTTTTCCTTGTGGCTTGTAAAGATAAATGAGAATTATTTTTTGATGGATGGAAAGAATAAATCCATATATATGTATGTTTAGATTTCATGTAGTTGTTCTTTAGTTTCATGTTTGAAATTTGAAGAAAAAGAATAAATTTTCTTGAATGAAAGTAACCATGTTGAGTATCAGATGAGTATATAAAGTTGTAATTGTATTGAAAATGTTAGTCATCTAATAGTTTTGAACTGTGATTGGGAGTTGAGAATCGAGCAGTGCCTGACTATATTGCATTACTTGTGTTTAACCTGTGATATTAAAATTTGGGATAGTCCGAAAACAAAGGAAACTCTATCGAAATTTTTAAGAAATATACTTAGAAAATTTAAAAAGTTTGACTCTTAAGTAGTATACTGTTGATTTGTTCTCAGGTATGTGAGCGTTCGAGCGGGATGGGAATTCGTTCGAGCATTGAGGAGGCTAGGACTAGGAAATGGTTTTTGGCAATTGATAACTCGAGCGGTGGTCTATTCGCTCGAGCGAACCAAACTGTCATCGAGTACTTATCCTTGTTTTGAGAAGCCACTATCTAATTTGATTAAAAAGATTTTCAAATTTGAAACCATAATTTTCTGAAGAGTTTTCTCACATCTGGGTAATAGTGTGAGGTTGGGCAGTTGGGTTCATGTGACCCGAGTTCAGGGCATTACAGGCCAACATGAGGAAGAGTCTTTGCCCTTCAAGGAGAGGAGATGGAAGATAACCATGTCATTCAAGGTATGTTCGTGTTGTTCAATACCTTAGTGAAAGTATTGTTGATTCTAAAGCATCCCATTCCTTCATATCATTGGCTCACATGAAATCTGTGAATTTGGAACCAGAAACGTTAAGACCAAACCCCGAGCATAGTTATACCCGTAGGATATCATACGTAGGTAGATTTCATTTGTAGGACATGAACGTTGAAGAGTAACCGACGCCCCTATGTCATGCGACTTGTGAATCATGGACCCAATCAATTACGATGTAATTCTTGGCATAGATTGCCTCTCCGGACATCAAGTCCTCATCGACTATTGTTAAAAGAAGATATGGGTATGCATAGAGGATGAAACTATTACATGGATCCCAAGAGAACGACATGATACCGTGACACCAGTTACCATGAAGGCATGCGGATCAAGTAACGTCACGGGAAGACTAGCTTGTATATTCGCCAGTATAGACACCATGCCTACCAAAGAGTTACCACGAATTGCATGTAAGTATGAGGACATGTTTCTAGTGAAATTTCCTGGACTCCCACCGCTTCGAGAGATCGAGTTTCCTATCGAGCTCTAACTAGACACCACACTTCTTTCGATCGCCGCGCATAGGATGGATCCCACCGAGCTCAAAGAGCTAAAGGATCAGCTATAAGAGTTTCTCAACAAAGGTTTTATTCACCCTAGCACAATGCTATGAGGTGCACCGGCATTGTTTGCCAAGAAGAAGGAAGGAACTTTACGGATCTGTATAGACTATCGACAGCTGAACAAGATGATCAAGAATAGATATTATCACCCTCCAAACTCCAAATCACGTGAAAAGCCACCGAACAATCACCAAAACCGCCCAACACCACGGATGAAAAACCATAAAGCCAAGACGAGGCTAAAACCTTTGTAAAACGCACTATCAAGGATTTATTTAATTGAAAGGCATAGCCAAAAGACTACAGTTATAGCCCATAAGTCAAATCTTTAAAAACAAAATACATATTTTGAATAAAGAAAATATTTTTGTTTTAAAAGAAGCTTAGGCCGTTGCAAAATCAATCTCGAAGCACCAGAGTTTATATGAAGCAGAAACCATTTGAAAATCTGTTTTGTAAACCGTTGAACCCAACAACGAAAAACGTAGTAAGAAACAACGGAAAACAACAACCAACCCATGGTTCTCTCGAAAGCATTAAAACATGCATACATCCATAAGAATTTCATATGATTTACAACATGTTATCTCTAAACATGAAACATATATAGAAATGTATAAAATACCTAACAAAACAAGACAACAGGGTCTTGTTATCAGCCACCTCCAGGTACCACCGGGTTAATCCACAGGACCACGCTTACCTAAAAAAAGTTTTATAGCAAATTTCCACACCATGAGCCGAAACCCAATAGAAACAGACTATAAAGTTGTAAAGAAGGTTATGCAATCATAAGAATACAGGCTCAACCACATGAGCCAAAAAGGTTTTTCCAACCCAAAATCACATGTTTTTTCATCAGGCCAACACGAGCCTCAAAAAGGTTTTACTCCATAAAACCCCACATGTCCACCCTTAAAACCATGCATATCAACAATGCAAATAACGTTTTTCACAGCTAGAGAAAAGTAGTAACCCAAAATGTTATTTTTCCACTCGAATCACACACCGAGAAAAGAGAAAGAATATTTTCCACTCGGAACACACAGAGTCGAGGAAAATAAAACGATAAAATAGTATGCTCCACTCGGGTCACACAGCCGAGGAGAAATATAAATGATTCCTATGTACCGACTCCGTCACAAAGGGACAGAGGTAGCAACTATTGACTCTTACCCATTACCCAATCCCTAAACATCTTAGGACCGGTTAGGTAATGACAAGTTCTATACGGAGCACCACAACGTAACTGCTGACTTTACGGACTAAAATTGAAGGACAAAAGCACCTACCACCTTCTTTACGGGAACTACCCCGAAGGACAAAGGTACCTTCATTACGCACGTTTTCGGACTTCTACCGAGGGCAACTCGTGCCAAATACCAGCTATCCCGGTACATCAAGAGAATCATTTCAAAAACCAACCCGTAGCTCAACTACGAAAAGCATTTTCACAAATATACATTAAACATGTATATATAGATCAATCCATCAACATGGAGATCAAACAAAACATTTCAAAATATTTTTTTCCATTTTCAACAAAACTTTTTCAAAATTGAGACTTAACCTTAAAGGTTAGCTCCAAACCTCCAAAACACAAAGTGTTGAGATTTTCACAAAATCCATCATTTTTCCATCGTTTTCAAGAACACCCTTTGAAAATCCAACATCCACAAGTCATATGATGTAATAAACCAAGAAAAGCAAAAAACATGCTTTTTACCCAAAAAACTAAGGTTTAAACATAAATATGACATTTCATGTATTTTCTACCCGGTGAAAACACATTTAATTGCATGAAACACCCTTTAACAACAGTAGGGTCTAGAATCCTACCTCGGAGAGTCAAAACTCGAAACCTCAAAAACCAAACCTTGTCGGAACGAGAATCTATCTGGATATATACGAAGCTCCCGGTACCAACATCGAGGATCCACTGTCGGATTGTTGAAATTCGAGCCATGGGTCCTCAGAATTCTAGAGAGAAGGCAGAGAGAACCAAAACTTAGCTTAAAAGATATCTTTTCCAAAATATCTCAGCCCACTTGATATTTATAGGGACGACAAAAACCTACGGTCCAGTCGACCGAACACCCTAGTCCAGTCGACCGAACTAAAAAACTTCGGTCCAATCGACTGGGCCAACCACTCCAGTCGACCGAACTGTTAGGCAGTGTGTTTTTCGACTCAAAATAGGTTTTTAAGCTTTAAACCAAGTCAAACACGCCTCTACGAAACCTGAAAAAGCGTGAAACGCCTACACACTTGCAGTTCTACTATGAAGAAACAAAACCCATCACACTAAGGTCAACGGTTAACTCAAACTCCGTTAATACTTAAAGTATTCCCAAAAGAAAATGGGTCAGGGTCTCACAACTCTCCCCCTCTTAAAGGAATTTCGTCCCCGAAATTCAACACTGAACGCAAGCCAAACACCAGTCCATCAACCATCAACAATCTCTGATGTAAACCCAGCGATACCACACAACAACAGAAATACCCCAACAACTGAAATCCCTAACTTGTCGTCACAAAACTGATACCAAGAATACAACCATCGGCACACAAGGTAAACACGATGTGAAGAATCGACCTCCATACAGACTGCTCGCACGGGCAAGTTCCACTGATACTACTGTCATCCAGGAAACATCCATAAACATTGGATCAAGATCCAACTCATGCTGCTAAACCCCAACACAGAACTCTCGCCAAACACAACTACTCTAGCGACAAAGGCAAGGCAAGAGACCAATTCACCACGGCACTTGATCTCAAACATGCTTTATGCTCGAACATAGAGACTATCACCCTTATCCAGACGATCACCAGATGACCACCGACTTTGATACCACATCATCACCCTACAGATGCCAACATCTCCATTATTAAAGCGGTTATGACACCGATTCACGAGCAACAACACAACACCCACTCTAGAGAGAAGCTCATCAGAGGGAAGCTCACTTACTCACCTGGAATACCAAATTACAAATCTCATCAAACCTTCAAACCTTCGCCCTCCATCCGATCTTCCATCAAGAACTATTGTTCTCACTTAGGAGAAACATTAGGTGGCACACCATTGTCTCAGACAAGGTTTCACACAATCAAAAACCAACCCGGCATCACAGCCACAAGTCACTCGACTAAACACGTCACGCTGATAGATCACCTCATAGGTACCCAACAATCTGCATAAACCCAATCATGCCTCCCGTGCAACGGCACATCACTACCCATTACTACACAACTCAACGCCTCATCATTAGATCACTGATACCAAGGCTACAGATCAACCTCAAGTCAAACATAATTGTCGTCGTCCAACAAAACAACTTGATGACTGTCATTCGACATCAACTCCAACTCATAACACATACCTCAATCCCTTGAGTCCACAATAGCAAAATATTAGGACCCAAGACACCAACCAAGACTTGCATCTTACCCTTAGCAATTTTCTCATATCCAGAACTCATCATGGCCCTTCCATTCCCAACCAATTAATCGCGTTGCTCCGAACAGGCCACGCCAACTAAGGCTTTTTAAACATCATATCTTTCCTGATTCATACTGTTTCACACTTCTCGGGATACCATCCACACAAACAACAGTTATTCCGAAGCACAACACTTACCACAGTCGACAACCACTCCTCGACTCCAAGAACTCTAAGCAGTTCTAAGCCCCAAACAGGACCCAAGCTAGACTCATAAAAGTCTACCAAAAACCCACCATACATATATCACAACTGCACTATTTCGACAAAATCCCCACTCCGTTGAGAGCTAGAGAACAACCGTACGCACACAACGGTCAACGATCCTCAACTGATCACTACAAAAGAACTCTACGTCTCAATACCAACTCCCTTGTCTATCAAGAACAAACAGCAAAGGGAACACAACCCATATGGTTTAACCATCATACAAACAAGCCACACTGACTAGGTTACCACGACCTATCATGTTAACCACACTCACATGTACTCTTTTACGGTCTTCCACCGTAGGAGAATACCAACCCCATCATGCAATTCTTTACGATTTCCAACCACGGGAGCAATCGGATCCAAGGTCACACACACAAACATTCAAATGTAGTGCATCTCACACCACGCAATGAAGCCATGAAGAATCCATCTTATAATCACCCAATCACAGCGACACAAGTCCCTAGTCACAACTCCAAGGGTCAAACAAGGGTATAGATCCACTAAGATTCCACAACCTCCGAACACAACCAAAACCTGAACCAATCAAGAACTTGGCATCTCCATCCAACCGAGATGAAATAACTCGCAGCAGACAATTGTCTACAAGACAATCGTTTATAAGAAAACTCTCTCTCTCCTTCCATCTAAAGGAAAGACAAAGGCCAACAAGAAATTATGACTCAACCTCAACATACTGGGAGTACTCCTCAACACTTGGTCTCTAAAGAACTCTGTAAGTTCTACCTCAAGGCCACATCGACTACAATCGCACAGCTGCTGTCAACTCCGATCACGATACTCAAATCGTCCATTACATCGAGCTCTCAGCTCTTAGACCACATTCACGCATGTGGACACCATCAATCCGCATAGCTGGCACAACACATCCCATTACACCCAAAACTTCACTTCACAAGGTTGCGCAACACTACTTAACTCCTGCTAGGAAAACCACAATCACATCACCGCCTCGAGCCCACTGTCCAAGGCACAGCGTCAAACAAAGGAAACCCAATCCTGGGACCTCTCATCCAGAGTTACTAATAACCCTGATAACCATGCAGACACCTTCCGTAATTCTGCCCTCAAGGCACACACGATCACAGGCATCGTACCCTATGATCTCTCACCTATCACCCTAGGCTAGCCAAATCACATGGTACATTACTGAACCTCGGCACTCCACACTTCGCTCCCATGGGCAAACAACATACCCATCTCTGAACCGAACGTAGAACACAAACAACCTCCAGACATATCATACCCAGGATACATCATCTCAGCACTAAGCCAATCACATGAACCTAGCACGGTTCCCAAACACGATCTCCTAATCACTAGGATATCGACTAAACCACTAACCTACATTCCTGTAGAAATTTTACAAAATTGATACCCATGGTAGGAACCTTTACACATTCCCATACAACCATAACCCATGCTCTTCCCAGCATAACTGCAACTCATACTCATTTCCACATTCTTGGGCTCACTCACTTAGAACTCAATTCTCAAACCTCAAGGAGGTATACAACGTCCAAGGTCATCAGAACTACTCTGACTACCAACAACATCCTCAGATGCTACTCTGACTACAGTCAACATCCTGTTGATCACCACAACATCCTGCTGTCATGGATATTTCCAGAACCACTCATGTTCTGCTATCTCAACATATACCTGGCCAAGGAATACTACGCTCCCATCCACTATCTCCTCGTCTATGCCCCATCCTAAGTATATGGCTCATGACATAGTATGGCTCACGACGTACCTAATCCACCACACGGCTGAAATCACGTACACCAAAACCCCAAAAGGGATTATCACTTTCCTCAGATCCAGTTGCAACAACTAATTTCCAGGGTCTCTGACACACCATCGCCCCTACTCACAAGGCTATCCCAACAGCTTCCGGTAACTTGCTTTCAAGAGAAGCCAGCTACCCAAGCCAAAACCATCAACCATGCTTCGACTACATCTGAACAAAACTCTGCTCAAATACTCAACGATTTGCCAACCGAGGCCAACCTCACACGGCTGAACCCGACTCACAAATGAGTTCCACAACATGCCAAGCGATCGACGCTCAACCCATAACCTTACCTCTGCAACTGATAATAATGGAGTCGCACATTCAAGATCCAAACCACGGTCTCGTCGTCTCGAAAGGGTTACATGTTATAAAGAAAGAAAACATGAAACACAACAACTTGAGGTCGATCTATCATGTTATTTCTAACACATACCACATAATCATGCTAACACATAGCTACAACGATTATGAAGACACAACACCGATACCGAGGAGAATCGATAAGAATGACACGTCACTTTGGACAACTTACTTAGATTCCTTGCTAAAAATCATGTCCGCAAAATGCGTTTCTAACCTGGCTCCCAAATTTGTTAATCCAAATGCCCGAAAGCAAGACTAATCAATCCTAAGGTCCAACCTCCATGCTAACATATACACGACATCAACATGCTCATGTTCCAAACACAGGAAACCAAGCACACACACATCCTCACAATGTAACACACCCTCTTTCCACATCTCATAGGTATTCAAACCCAGAGCTCTAATACCAATTTGTCACGTCCTAAACTCTGGGTCACGTGAAAAACCACAGAACAACCACCAAAACCGCCCAACACCATGGATGAAAAACAATAAAGCCAAGTCGAGGCTAAAACCTTTGTAAAACGCACTACCGAGGGTTTATTTAATTGAAAAGCGTGGCCAAAAGACTATGGTTACAGCCCATAACCCAAGCCTTTAAAAACAAAATATATGTTTTGAATAAAGAAAATCTTTTTGTTTTAAAAGAAGCTTAGGCCGTTCCAAAATCTACCTTGAAGCACCAGAGTTTATATGAAGTAGAAACCATTTAAAAATCTATTTTGTAAACCGTTGAACCCAACAACGAAAAATGTAGTAAGAAACTACAGAAAACAACAACCAACCCATGGTTCTCTCGAAAGTATTAAAACATGCAAACATCCATAAGAATTTCATATGATTTATAACATGTTATCTCTAAACATGAAACATATACAGAACGGTATAAACTACCTAACAAAATAAGACAACAGGGTCTTCTCATCAGCCACCTCCGGGCACCACTAGGTCAACCTACAGGACCACGCTTACCTAAAAAAGGTTTTACAGCAAAATCCCACACCGTAAGCCGAAGCCCAATAGAAACAGGCTATAAAGCTGTAAAGCAGGTTATGCAATCATAAGCATACAGGCTCAACCATAGGAGCCAAAAAGGTTTTCCCAACCCAAAACTATAAGTTTTTTCATCAGGCCAACATGAGCCTCAAAAAGGTTTTACTCCATAAAACCCCACATGTCCACCCTTAAAACCATGCATATCAACAATGTAAATAACATTTTTCACAGTTAAATAAATGCCGCAACCCAAAATGTTATTTTTTCACTCGGATCACACATCGAGGAAAGAGAAAAGATATTTTTCACTCAGAACACACACAGTCGAGGAAAGTAAAACGATAAAACAGTATGCTCCACTTGGGTCACACAGCTGAGGAGAAAGATAAATGATTCCTATGTACTGACTCCGTCACAATGGGACATAGGTAGTAATTATAGACTCTTGCCCATTACCGAATCCCTAAACATCTTAGAACCGGTTAGGTAATGACAAGTTTTATACAGAGCACCACAACGTAACTACTGACTTTACGGACTGAAACCGAAGGACAAAAGCATATACCACATTCTTTATGGAAATTACCCCGAAGGAGAAACGTACGTTTACTGTGCACATTTTTAGACTTCCACCGAGGGCAACTCATGCCAAATACCGGCTATCCTGATACATCTAGAGAATCATTTTAAAAACTAACCTGTAACTCAACTACAAAATTCATTTTCACAAATATACATTAAACATGTATATATAGATCCATCCATCAACATGGAGATCAAACAAAATATTTCAAAATATTTTTCTCCATTTTCAACAAAACGTTTTCAAAATCGAGACTTAACCTCAAAATCCATCATTTTCTCACCATTTTCAAAAACACCCTCTGAAAACCCAACATCCATAAGTCATATGATGTAATAAATCAAGAAAAGCAAAAAACATGCTTTTTACCCAAAAAATCAAGGTTTAAACATAAATATGACATTTTATGTATTTTTAACCTGGTAAAAACACATATAATATCATGAAACACCCTTTAACAATAGTAGGGTCTAGAATCCTACCTCGGAGAGTCAAAACTCAAAACTTCAAAAATCAAACCTCGTCAAAATGAGAATCTGTCAGGATGTATATGAAGGCCCCAGTACCAACATCGAGGATCCACTATCGGATTGCTGAAAATCGAGCCCCAAGCCCTTAGAAATCTAGAGAGAAGGCAGAGAGAACCGAAACTTAGCTTAGAAGATATCTTTTCCAAAATATCTCGGCCCACTGGATATTTACAGAGATGGCAAAAACCTACGGTCCAGTGGACCAAACGCCCTAGTCTAGTCGACCGAACTAAAAAACTTCGGTCCAGTCGACTGGGCCAACCCCTCTAGGTGACCGAACAGCTGGGTAGTGTATTTTTTGACGCAAAATAGGTTTTTAAGCTTTAAATCAAGTCAAGCACGCCTCTACAAAACCCAAAAAAGCATGAAACTCTTATACACTTGCTGTTCTACTATGAAGAAACAAAACCCATCACACTAAGGTCAACGGTTAACTCAAACTCCGTCAGTACTTAAAGAATTTCCAAAATAAAATGGGTCAGGGTCTCACAGATTCCCTTTTACCTTGAATAGATGACCTTTCCAATTAACTCAGAGGAGAGCTTAGTAAAGATCTAAGATCACCGAAGGAAGGCACTCCGACAGAAAAACGATTATGTTAATACAAGCTCTATGGCAGCACCATGGAAGTGAGAAAGCCAACTTGAGGATGAGAAGACGTAATGCAAATAAATCATCCACAACATTTCACACGAAAAAGAATGATGCAAAATTTCAGGGACAAAACTTATTTTATGGGGAGTAGATTGTAAAGACTCGGTTCTAAACCCTAATATTAGCGACGGTAAACCCAAAAGGTCTTGGGGGGCCAAAAGGTTAGAAACCCTGAGATGGTCCGAAACCTTAGAAACCTAACACTTGAGAGGTAAAATCACTGTGAGACCTAGAACCTTATTCTTTTGAGTTATTTATATGCATGACACGTTCCTTTAGTATATGAATAGCCTCGATGCATGAGTTATGCTTTAAAGTTGTAGAACAACATGTATAAATGTGTTATATGCTTTTTGGGGTTTGGTAGAGGCTTGTTTGGCTTGTGTTTGGACCAAAAACCATGTTTCAGTGTCGAAAACACATTGCCCAGTAGTTTAGTCGACTGGAGGGCTTGGCCTATTCGACTGAACCAAAAATTTTGGGTTCGGTCGACTGAACAGAAACTTTTTGGCGTGTTTATAAATATCGTAGGGGTTGGAAATATTTATTTAAACCTTTCTTCCAGGCTAAGTTTGCTCTTTTCTCTGCCTTCTCTCTAGCTTTGAGGACCCGGGGCTTGATTTTGTGTTTGATCCTTTGTGGATCCTTGCTATCGGAGTCGAGGGCTTCGCATCCATCCGGTCAGATTCTCATTCTGACACCGTTCAATTTTGAGACGTCAAGTTCTTGACTCTCCGAGGTAGGATTCTAGACCCTACTATTGTATAAGGGTGATATATGTAATTATATGTGTTTTCACCGGGTAGAAAATACATCAAACGTGTTTTTCATGTGTAAATCTTAGTTTTTGGGTAAAAGTGAGTTTTTACGCCTTTTCTTGGTTGTATACGTGATTCGGGTACATGGTATCCATAGTTTTCGAAAGGAGGCTTGAAAATGAGCTGTTTTGTGAAAATGGTGAAAAGCGTCTTTTTGGAGGTTTGGAACTAACCCGCGGGGTTGAGTCTCAACTCTTAAACATTTTGTTAGAAATGGTTTTAGATCTCCATGTCGATGGATTGGATATCTCTTTTATACATGTGGTGTATAAGCTATTTGCGGGTTTTCGTAGTTGAGCTACGGTGGATTTTAATGTTTCCATAGATGTATCGTAACAGTGTGTGGTTTTGAGTTGGGCTTCTATTGCTCCTTGGTGGAAGTCCAAAAACGTGCATAGAGTGGGTTCACTACGGTCCCTCGGGTTAATCCCCATAAATGTGGTTTTGTTAGCTTCGTCTAGTGGTCGTGGAAATTCGTAAAGAAGTAAGTTGCCTCGTGAGTGGCTTTATTATTGTGACTCCGTATAGAACTTGTCATTATCTAGCAGGCCTTAAGTGGTTAAGGACTAGGATAATGGACAAGAGTCTATAGTTGTTACCTTTGTCTGTGTCGCAGAGTCGTTACAGAGGATTACATTTTATCTTTCTCCTCAGCTGAGTGGCCTGAGTGGAGCATACTGTATTTTTATAGCTTTCCCTTAACTGTGGCATGATATTTGTTAGGATAATATGCATAGTTTGAAGGATGAAAAATGTGAGATTTTATGAGATAAAACCTTTTTAAGACTCCTGGTAGTATGATGGAAAACGTATGGTTTTTGAGTGAAAAATCCTTTTTGGTTCCTGTGGTTGAGCCCGTGTGTGTGTAATTGCATAACCTGCTTTACAGTTTATTGTTTATGTTATATTGGGCTTCGGCTCACGGTGTGAGATTTTTCTGTAAACCTTTTCAGGTGAGCATGAAGAGTTGACCTAGATTCCTATGGTGGCGGAAGACTAGTTGTAGTTTTCTGTTTTGGGCATGTACTTATACATATGATGCCTGTTTCAGAAGGCTAGTTTTGTACGCCTTGAGGCGATATATTTATTTCATGTATGAGATTGCATGTTTTCAGTTATGAGAGTTTAACTGTAGAAAATTTTATCCAAATAATGTATATTTTTGAGTTGATGGTTTTTCAACTGCAAATCTTATTTTCTCAAAACTATGTTTTGGGTGGGTTTTCGCGTGACCTTGGTGCTTGGGGCGTGACAATCACAATAGATGAAGAAAACTCCTAACATCCTAAAATTATTTGGTTATTAAGAGTTATTAATTTAAAAATCATAACATCTCGTGAAGAGGGTAAAATTACCATTTTACCCTTAAGACATAAGAAAGTCTTGAAAAATTCAAAATTTGACACTTGAACATCATAAATTAAAGATTTAAATTAAAATAAGAAGTAAAAGACAAAATAATAACAAAATGACCCAAATATCCCAAAGTGGCTGGTTATACCTAGGTTTATGTGCCAAAAAATCAATTTTTGCATTTTATGCTCAAATTAAGAAAAACATGTACAAATCAAGTATCATTATGACCAAAAAATATTCAAACAAGTAATATTAATAATAATATAATATTTTAAGCTAACAAAAGTAAATAAATCATTATTAAAGCTTTTATACACCTAATAAAGCCAAAATGACATCTAGACAAAATAGCTTAAAGTAATTTAATTGCTTACGCTTAATTAATGAATTATTATCAAATTTATAATAAACTATAAAAATAATAATCTAATTGTAAACTTATTAAAATAATTTATTTTAATAGGTAAAAAGACTAAAAAGATACAACAAATTAATTTTTAAAGCACTTTTTTAGACAATGTAGTACCAAAACTCACCAAACAAGCAATTAAAGTAAAATTCAGAATTTTGAGCTTCCCAAACAAGGTCCAGCTGAAATCCCTTTGAAAATTATGATATCAAATCTCTTAACAAGAACACACCTCCCATGCAACCAATCAAAATTTAGATAATTCAAAAAATTACTAACACATGAATCATGAAATCCACTACAAAATTCCCTGTAAAAAGAGACTTAATTTTCTCCCTTTCTTCTCTCCATTTTTGGTCAAGTAAGAGAAAGAAACACTTGAAAATTTTTAAAGTTGTTCAAGGGAAGAAAGAAGAAGATGAAAGAAGAAGAAAGGGTGAGAAGGAAGGAGAAGGTGCCTAGGAGGTCTTGGGAGGCCTAGAAGACTTATAAAGCCAAGTCCATCCAACCTTCTTCCATAGGATCAATCTATAAGGTAAGAAAATCTCTAAACTTACTGATCTTTCTTACCTCAAACTCCCCTTAACTCATCTCTAAACAGAAACTCAAGAATAAGGATCAAATAACAAGCTAAAAAGGCGTCCTAGCATGATTTAGGAACTGTTTTGAATTTTTATTACTTGTTATGTGTTTTTAAGTTGTTTCTATGAGTTTCATGACATATCTAAGTTATGGAGGTTTGATATTTGAGTATACAAACTAGGCATGCAAAGAAAATGAGCTAAAACATGACATGCACCATGTCAGGAGGCTAGATCACAACATGACTTGAGATTTGAAGTTTTTAGCTCTCTGTACTAATTTTTGAAAAATCATAACTAATTATAGAAAACTCTTCTGAGGGTGTTCTTTATGTCTAAACTTAGATTTTTGTGTTATCTTTCATCTAAAATTTGTTTGAATTGATTTGAATGCATAAAACGAAAGATGTGACCTTTCTACAAAAATATGTCGTTTTCAGACCAGTCTTTGTTGTATAGCCAAAAACCATATTTTCAAACGTGATTTGAGCTTAGGTGTCTTCATTGAAGTTGCAGCCAACATACTTTTCTAGCTACCCACAAACAATGAGCCTCTTTTGTTCAGATTTGTATGGTCAAAACACCTCTGAAATTCTCTGTTAATGTTTAGTGATTAAAATGGCTTCCTATAACATGTTTTTGTGTAACCAAAAACCTCTGTTTTTAATGACATATTCCAAAAGTGGTCTTCATAAAAAATGTTAAAAACGTTTCAATCTAGATGCTATCCAAAATTAGGTCCACTAATCTCTATTTGGTCCCCCAAATGATTTTTAAACTCTCTGTAGTTTCTGTTGAAAACCCACATTTGCCGAGTGTTATGATGCTGTTTTGACACATTTTCTTAATCACGTTATTTCTCTAATATTTTATTAAGAATCACCCTAAGCACTCTTCATGAGAATTGTAGAGGACATCTTGAACTAAACCATATCTAAAAGTAAGCTTCAAAGAACCTGATTTGATTCCCCAAACCCGAGACCAACGGAAACCCATTTTTGTGCAAATTTATGAGTGTTGTTGAACCATTTTCACTTGTGAATGCCAAATCACCTAGTTTTTTTAGAATCTAGCCAAAGTGTTCTTCATGAAAGTTGTAGAGAATATTTTTATCTAGTTTATGACCTAAAACCAGAAGCTAAGTTCAAGTCTAAGTACCTCAAAATATTGCTGCAATTTACAAATAAGTAGTTAAAAGTTAACTAGTTAAGCGTTTTGTGAAGCATGCTCTTGTTGCTTGAAATGATTTACATGATTTACTTGATTTAAACTATGTGAATAATTATTTAATGCAATTATATGATATAAACTGACCTTACTATGAGATTAGAACTGTGACGACCCGAATTCCGGAAATGTCAATATTTGTGATTTTAATTTATTTTCTTTTAGAAAGAAAAATCAGACTAATTTTTTTTTTCAAAACACGAATACTAACAATATTAAAGAAAAATTCATAAACTTCCAATGGAAATACGGTTACAAGTCTTACATTCTTCCAAAACGGAATAACAATTCTAGCACCGAAATAAAAATCTAAAGACAATTATCAAAGTGCACGAGTCTCGGGACCCTGACTCCATCTTCCTCCTGTAGTGACTGCTCTTCTCTGACTTGTTCATCTTGATCATCAACCTGAATCGCACCATCGTCTTCTTGTCCTATTGTGTTATCTGGCATTTAAAATGCCATGAGCTATAAAGCCCAGTAGAAACAACCTGTACCCCACTACTCTAACAATTATAGCATCGTACAAAAAGTGCAACTTACATCTTAAATGTTAAGTAAAACATGATAGTGATGGTATGAACAATAGATAAACAAGGGATAGAGCAACATAGGCTAAATGTGTGAGACCCTGAACCTGTTCTTTTTGAGTTATTTGTATACATGACGTGTTTATCCCAGTATATGAATAGCCTCGATGCATGGTTTATGTTTAAAGTTGTAGAACAACATATATAGATATGTTTTACGCTTTTTCGGACCTTGTTTAGGCTTGTTGGGTTGGTTTTTGGGCAGAAAAATCGTAACAAATTCCAGTACGCTTCTGGTTTTGAGTTCGGTCAACTGGAGGGGTTGGTACGGTCGACTGAACCAAGTTTTCTATGTTTGGTCAACTGAACTCAGAGGTTCGATCGACTGAACAGTGCAATTTTTTGTTTTCTATAAATATGTCAGTGGCGGAGATATTTGTTTAAAACCTTTCTTCCAGGCTAAGAAACCCCTTTTATTTGCCTTCTCTCTAGCTTTTAGGGCTCGGGGCTTGGTTTTGGGTTGATCCATTTGTGGATCCTTTCTATCGGGGTCAAGGGCTTCGCATCCATCCGGTCGAATTCTTGTTCTGACGCCGTTCAATTTTGAGACGTCGAGTTCTTGACTCTCCGAGGTAGGATTCTAGACCCTACTGTTGTATAAGGGTGATTTATGTAATTATACGTGTTTTTACCGGGTAAAAAATACATCAAATGTGATTTTCATGTGTAAATCTTAGTTTTGGATAAAAGTGGATTTTTACGCCTTTTCTTGGTTGTATACATGTTCTGGGTACGTGATATTCGTAATTTTCAAAAAAGAGGTTTGAAAACGAGGTGTTTTGAGAAAATGGTGAAAAACGTCATTTTTGGAGGTTTGGAGCTAACTCACGGGGTTGAGTCTCACCTTTTAAATGTTTTGTGAGAAATGATTTTAGATCTCTATTTTGATGGATTGGATCTCTTTTATACATATGTTGTATAAACTGTTTGTGGGTTTTCGTAGTTGAGCTACGGGTGATTTTTTTTAAATGTTTCCACAGATGTACTGTGACAGTGTGTGGTTTTGAGTTGGGCTTCTATTGCTCTTTGGTGGAAGTCCAAAAACGTGCGCATAGTGGGTTCGCTACAGTCCATCGGGTTAATCCCCATAAACGTGTTTTGGTTAGCTTTATCCAACGGTCGTGGAAATTCGTAAAGAAGTATGTTGCCTCGTGAGTGACTTTATTATTGTGACTCCGTATAGAACTTGTCATTATCTAACAGGCCTTAAGTGGTTCAGGACTAGGATAATGAACAGGAGTCTATAGTTGTTACCATTATCTGTATGGCAGAGTCGGTACATAGGATTACATTTTATCTTTCTCCTCGGCTGGGTGGCCTGAGTGGAGCTTACTGTTTATTTACAGCTTTCCCTTAACTGTGGCATGATATCTGTTAGGATGATATATATAGTTTGAAGGATAGAAAATGTGAGATTTTATGAGATAAAACCTTTTTGAGACTCGTGGTAGTCTGATATAAAATATGTGGTTTTTGAAGGAAAACCTTTTTAGCTCTTGTGGTTGAGCTTGTGTGTATAATTGCATAGCCTGCTTTAGAGTTTTACTGTCTATTTTCTATTGAGCTTCGGCTCACGGTGTGGAATTTTGCTATAAAACCCTTTTCAAGTGAGCATGAGGAGTTGACCTTGATTCATGTGGTGGCGGAAGACTAGTTGTAGTTTCCTGTTTCGGACATGTACTTATACATGTGGTGCCTAGTCCTGAAGGCTGGTTTTGTACGCCTTGAGGCGATATATTTTATTCATGTATGAGAATGCATGTTTTCAGTTTATGAGAGTTGAACTGTGGGAATTTTATCCAAATGTTGCACATTTGATTTCTTATGAAAACCTTATTTTCATAAACGATGTTTGGGTGGGCTTTTGCGTGACCCTGGTGTTTGGGGCGTGACAACTTGGTATCAAAGCTCTGGGTTCTAATACCTATGAGCCATGGAAAAGATGGTACATCACCTTGTGAGGATGTATGTGTGCTTGATTGCATGTGTTCAAGAGTTTTCTTACATAAGCATGATGGCTGTGTATACGTGAGTATGGAAGTTAAACCTTAGGATTGATTAGTTTTGCCTGCGGGCGTTTGGATTAATAAACTTGGGAGTCGTGTTAGAGACGCATTTCGTGGACGTGATTTCTAACAAGGAATCTAAGTAATTTATCCAGATGGACGAGTCCTTCTTGTTGGTTCTCCTCGGTATGTGAGATGTGATGACATGATCTACGTAGTTATGTGTTAGCATGCTTATATGAGATATGCCTTTTACTGTCACGCCCCAACTACTAGGGTCACACGAAAGCCCACCAAAAACCATTTATAAAAACAAGATTTGCAGTTGAAAAACCATCAACTCAAAAATATACAACATTTGGATAAAAATCTCCAAGTTTATCTCTCATAAACAGAAATCATGCAAACTCATACATGAATAAATATATCGCCGAAGGGCGTACAAAACCAGCCTTCTGAAACAGGCATCACATGTATAAGTACGTGTCCAAAATAGGAAAACTACAACAAGATCTCCATCACCACAAGCCTCTAGGTCAACTCCACGTGTTCACTTGAAAATGATTTTACAGCAAAATCCCACACCGTAAGTCGAAGCCCAATAGGAAAAGACAATAAAGCTGTAAAGCAAGAAATATGCAATCATATGGTGGGAGCTAACTCGACCACGAAAGCCAAAAAGGTTTTTCTCTCAAAAATCACAAGTTTTCTACCAAGCCAACACGAGACTCAAAAATAGTTTTATGTCGTAAAACCTGCATTTTCATCCTTCAAACTATGCATATCATCCTAACAGATATCATACCACAGTTAAGGGAAAACTGTAATAAAATAGTAATCAGAACATGATCTTTGTTCACCCGGAGCATACAACCGGAATCAAAATATTATTTTTCCACTAGGACCCCACAACCGAGAAAAATAAAACGGTAATAGAAAACATTGTTTCCTCGCAGAAGTACCATTGCGGAAAAGATGAGTATGATCCTATGTACCGACTCTATCACCAGGGGACAGAGGTAGCAACTATAGATTCCTGCCCATTATCCTAGTCTTTAACCACTTAAGGCCTGCTTAGATAATGACGAGTTCTATTCGAAGCACCATAACGAACCACTCAATTTACGGGTACGACCCCGAGGGAGCTGAGCACCCATCCGCCTCAATTTACGGGGACTAACCCGACGAACCTGAGTACCTACTCTGCACACGTTTTCGGACTTACACTAAGGGCAACTCGTGCCAAATACACGTCATCCCGGTACATCTAGATAATCATCTAAAAACTGAACTGTAGCTCAACTACGAAAACATTTCACAAATATACATTATATATGTATATACAGATCCATCCATCAATATGGAGATCAACCAAAATATTTTTAAAAAGTTTTCTAGAAAAATAGTTATACAACACATGTATAAACACAAGATCCAATCCATGAACCATGGAGATCAAACAAAATATTTTCACAATGTTTTTCCCAGTTTCCAACAAAACATTCAAAACTTGAGACTCAACCCTGAGGGTTAGCTCCAAATCTCCAAAACATAAAAATGTTGAGATTTTTCACAAAACCGCCATTTTCCACCGTTTTCAAGAACACCCTTTGAAAATCATCCAACCACAAGTCATATCATGTAATAAACCAAGAAAAGCGTAAAACATGCTGTTTATCCGAAACAAGGTTTAAACACAACACATGATATATAAGCATTTTAATCGGAGAAAAAGCATACAACTGAATGTAGCGTCACTGGCCAACCGTAACTATCATGTCCCGACACTCGGGTCACATGAAACACCTACAAACAAATTCCCAAGGAACATGAGACTAGATCAAAAGGGGCCACAAGGATGAAAAATAACCTTTTCCCAAACTTTTGGCCAAAAGTGGGTGAAAAACGGTTTGGAAATCTTGACACACCTTCACTCTATTGGTCATAACTTTTTCTACAAAAAGAAGTTTAAGGTGAGAGAGGTTCCATTGGAAAGAAGAAGACTTCCTGGGCTTCAATTTGAGTACAAGAACAACCTAATTCTGAGTCCGGATGAGAGAGATAACATCAAAACAAAATGGAACTGCACAGCTAGTCCGCTTGAGCGAACATCGGTGCTCGAGCGAACTACCACCCGAGAAGAACCTAGAAAATTTGTTCTTGGTGTTCTAAGCCTCCAAACACTCAAACGCTCACTAAACATCATCTCAACCTCAAATTAAAGCCTTCAAACACCTTTTTAACACCCTCGGATATACCCAAATCCGAAACTACCACAGATCCGCGAAAGGAATATTTCAAAACCCGATTTCATCCAACCGAAATCAACAAAAACGCCTTTTTAAACCAAAACCCGATTTAACGAAACATAAACTATTGTCCGTGCATTTTTAATCGGTCAAAATACTTATAGTTGCACGTAGTACCCTTAAACAGCAGTAGAGTCTAGAATCCTACCTCGTTGAGCTAAAAGCTCGACGTCTCGATCCACGTGTAAAAATAAACTTTGCCAGAATCAAAATATGACCGGATGGTTGCGTAGCCCTCGATGCCGATACTAAGAATCCACACTCTGATAGTCGAAAATCGAACCCCGGGCCCCTGAGAAGTTAGAGAGAAGGCAGAGAGAAAAAGGAGGAAACTTAGGAGTTAAGTTTTGAAAATATCCAACTCTAGATACTTATAGGCCTCCAAAATATCTTTTTTTTAAAATTTTTGAAATTCGCACCACAACTTCCCGCAGCCCCCTGGACCAACCCCGCAAAATCTCTGAACCCAAACATGCATCAAAACCATATTTTTCTAGAATCTCGTGCGAGGCCGCCGCCGCTCGAGCGGACCCCTACCGACATACCACTCTGGCACCCCACCGCTCGAGCGCCCAAGCACCGCTCGAGCGATCACCACACAGAACCACTCTCTGGCATCATCCCGCTCGAGCGCACAGCCACCGCTCGAGCGGTCATCGCTTGGAGAAAAACTGAACAGAAGAAGCAAGATCCAACTTAAATTCTTACTCCCATGAACACTTAGATCATTTTCAAAAATAAAATGGGTCAGGGTCTCACAACTCTCCCCCTCTTAAAGGAATTTTGTCCCCGAAATTCAACACTGCAACAACACTGCAACTCAAGCCAAACAGTGTCCTGCAACTATCAACAATCTCTGATGCAAACCCAGCAATACTGCACAACAGAAGAAATGCCTCAGCAACTGAAATCCCTAACCTGTCTCCACACAACTAAAACATGATTGGAAGGTCCAAGCTCCACACGGACTGCGTACACAGGCAAGTTTCGCTGACCCCACTGTCATCTAGGAAACATCCATAAACATTGGATCAAGATCCAACTCGTGCTGTCGAACCCCAATACCGAACTCTCGCCGACCTCAAACCACTCCGGCGACAAACGTATCATACAAGACCAATCCACCATGGTACTTGATCTCAAACATGCTCTGTGCCAGAACACAGAGACTATCACCCTCGTCCTCATTGCCACATACTGGCTCAATCACACCTCGCAATATACACCAAGGACTATCTTCACAAGTCCAAACACACGATGTCAGACTCCGACATCGGTCACAAGAAGTCACAAACTCCACACCCAAACTTTACCCAAGTTCTGACGATCACCGACTTTGATACCACATCGCTACTCTGTTGATGCTAAGAACGCCATCGCATAGCTGACACACTACTGTCCCAAACGAGGTCCCACACAATCGAAAACCAACCTGGCATCACAGCCACAAGGTCACCTGACTCCAGCGAGTCACTTGACCAACACGTCCGCAAACAGAATATCTCATAGGTATCCGACAACCTATATTAACCAAATCATAACTCCCGTGCAACAGCACGTCACTGTATATTACTACACAACTCAACGTCTCGCTATCCAATCACTGATACCATGACTACAGATCAACCACAAATCAAACATGATCTCCGTCGTCTATCAAAGCAAACACGATGACGGTTATCCGTCAAGGCAAATATGACGATCATCATCCAACATCAATCCCATCGCAGAAGACGTACATCAACCCCTTGAGTCCCCAGACTCATCCGTCGAGTAACCAACCCAGACTTGCCTCTCACACTTAGCAAATCCCTCGTATGCAGAACTCATCACGGTCCTACAGTTCCCAACCAAACAGTCGCATCGGTCTGAACAGGCTACGTCAACCAAGGCTTCTCTAACATCATACTCTCAGAACCACCATCTATACAAACAACCCTCGACTCCAAGAACTCTACACAATTCCAAGTCCTCAAACAGAGCAAAAGGTCAGACCCAACTGTTCTAACAAAATTCTCGCTCTATCATGAGTTAAAAGTACAACCACATACACACCCACAACGATTGACGATCCCCAACTGATCACTGCAAAGGAGCTCCGTGTATCAACACCGGCGCCCTTTTCAACTAACATCTCTGGTCTAACAACTCGACCTCACAGGGAGCACAACCCTACTGGTTCAACCATCCGTTGAAACCATACTGACTAGGTTTCCACAACCTATCATATGTACCACGCTCATACGTACTCTTTTATGGTCTTTCACCGCGGGAAAAATACCAACCCCAACATGCGATTCTTTACGGTTCCCAACCGCAGGAGCAATCGAATCCTAGATCATACATATAGATGTTTAACACCCAAAAAGTATGAAGAATTCGTATTCCAATCACCCGATCCTGGGGTTACACGTCCCTGAGTCACAACTCCAAGGGTCACAACACGAATACAAATCCACTGAGATTCCACAGTCTCATGGCACAACCAAAACCTGAACCAATCAAAACCTGACGTCTCGGTCCACCCGAGATGAAACAACTCGCAAACAACTTGCACGAGACAATCGTCTACAAGACAATCGTCTACAAGAACTCTCTCCCTCCTTCTATCCAAAGGAAAAAAAACGGCCAACAAGAAACTATGCCCAAACCTCAGCGTACTGTCGGCGTACTCCCAATACTCCTCAACACTTAGCCTTTGAAGAACTCTGAAAGTCCTACCTCGCGGCTACATTGACTACAGCCACATAACTGCTATCAATCCAAATCACAATACTTAGATCATCCATTACACCGAGCTTTCAGCTCTTAGACCTCATTCACGCACGTAGACACCATCCATTCACATACTTGGCACAACACATTCCATTGCACCCAAAACCTCACTTCACAAGATAGTGCCACACTCACCTAACTCCTGCTAGGCACACCACAATCACGTCACTGTCTCAAATCCGCTGTCGAAGGCACAGCTCCAAACAAAGGGGAATCCAATCCAGAGACCATTCTTCTAGAGTTACTAATAACTCCCACAACCATGCAGGCATCTTCCGCATTTCTGCTCTCAAAGCACACATCAAACACAGGCATCGTAACCTACGATTCCTCGTCTATCACCTCATGCCAGCCAAACCACGCGGTCCACTACTGAATCCCATCACTCCACACTTCGTTCCTATGGGCGAACAACATACCCATCTCTGAAGCTAAGTTGGATGGAACACAAACAACTTTCGGGCATATCACACTCGGGATACATCTTCTCAGCGCTAAGCCTCAGCGCTAAGCCAACCACACTGCCGAACTTGTCGACGATCTTTTCGAACCTCATGCACCTGACATGGTTCCCAAACACGATCTCCTAATCATTAGGATCTCGATCAAACCATGAATCTGCATTCCCGTAGGAATCTCATGGAACTGATACTCATTGCAGGAATCCCTACACATTCCTAATCCCATGCTCTTCCCAGCATATCTAAGAAACTTAATTCTCAAACCTCGAAAGGTATACAACATCCAAGGTCATCAGAACCACTTGGATTACCAACAACATCCTGTCGATCATCATCAACGTCTTGATTACCAGGGGATATCTCCAGAACCACATGTTCTGCTATCTCAATATATGCTCGGCCAAGGATTATTACGCTCCCATCCACTATGTTCCCGTCCATACTTCATCCTGAGTACACAGCTCATGACATAGCATGGCTCAAGACGTACCTAATCCATCACACGGCCAAACTCGACTCACAGAGGAGTTCCACCATATCCCAAACGATCGACGCTCAACCCATACCGTACCTCTGCAACTGATAACAACCGAGTCGCACATAACCAAACCCAAACCACGGTCTCGCCGCCTCTGAGGGTGTACAGGTTATAAAGAAAGAAAACAAGAAACACGATAACCTAAGGTCGATCTATCATGTTATCTCTAACATATACCACATAATCATGCTGACACATAGGCATAAAGATTATGCAGACACCACACCGATACCGAGGAGAACCGACAAGAATAACGCGTCATTTTGGACAACCCACTTAGATTCCTTACTAGAAATCACGTCTATGAAATGCGTTTCTAACTTGGCTCTCAAGTTTGTTAATCCAAACACAAGATGAATCAATCCTAAGGTCCAACCTCCATGCTCACATATACACCACGTCAACATGCAACCATGCAGACACACATCCTCACAAGGTGATGCATCCTCTTTTCCATGGCCCATAGGTATTCGAACCCAGAGCTCTGATACTAAGTTGTCATGCCCCAACTACTAGGGTCACGCAAAAGCTCACCAAAAACCGTTTATAAAAATAATATTTACAGCTGGAAAACCATCAACTCAAAAATATACAACATTTGGATAAAAATTCCCAAGTTTATCTCTCATAAACAGAATCATGCAAACTCATACAAGAATAAATACATCGCCAAAGGGCGTACAAAATCAGCCTTCTGAAACAGGCATCACATGTATAAGTACATGTCTAAAACAGGAAAACTAAAGCAAGCTCTCCATCACCATAAGCCTCTAGGTCAACTCCACATGTTCACCTGAAAATAGTTTTAGAGCAAAATCCAACACCGTGAGCCGAAGCCCAATAGGAAAAGATAATAAAGCTGTAAAGCAGGCAATATGCAATCATATGGTGGGAGTTAACTCGACCACAAAAGCTAAAAAGGTTTTTCTCTAAAAAATCACAAGTTTTCCACCAAGCCAACACGGGCCTCAAAAATGGTTTTATCTCATAAAATCCACATTTTTATCCTTCAAACTATGCATATCATCCTAATAAATATCATGCCACAGGTAAGGGAAAGCTGTAATAAAATAGTAATTAGAATATGATCTTTGTTCACCCGGATCATACAACCGAAATCAAAATATTATTTTCTCACTCGAAACACACAACCGAGGAAAATAAAATGGTAATCAAAAACATTGTTCCCTCACAGAATGTACCATCGCAGAAAAGATGAATATGATCCTATGTACCGACTCTATCACCAGGGGACAGAGGTAGCAACTATAGACTCCTGCCCATTATTCTAGTCCTGAACCACTTAAGGCCTGCTAGATAATGAC